>AWOL01S0085426.1:0-18159 GCA_000715115.1 Nicotiana otophora
GTGGGGGGGTTTATGTCAAAGCATGACATCATTCATACACTATATTGAAGTCATTAAAAAGAATTGTAGTTAGTTGTATTTAATGATCAACATGTTCACCAAAGGAAACAGAGAGAAAAAAGGAGCAAAAGACACAGATCAAAGCAACAACCTCTACAAGAAAAGTATTATAAAGAGCCTGTGCACACATTACATATTGGGTAACCAAGCAAAAAGTGTGAGAAAACATCCTGCCACTATATTCCTACCTTCTCTTCTCCTATCTGTTCATCCAACCACAAACCTACCGGCAAAAGTTGGTTTTGTTACAATCCTCTCAACATGGTCTAAATCAGGTTGCCAATTCACAAAACCTGAAAAAAGTAGAGCTCAACTTTGAACAAATGGCTTGTCAGGTCCTCGGTCCTCCAACCATTCTAAACTTATCGTACCAAAACATATGATAGTTGGTCGTTAAAATCGATGTATCAGAACCTTTCAAGAGTTGTAGCGGAAGATTGTTTGTAAAATGAGTAACTTTGTCAATTTGTTTTTGTGCAGTGCGCATCTGTACCGTGTTGAGTGCAATGGTTATAGCCCACACTGTGGAGAAACTCTCGGATCTCTTTGGCGCTGCTATTGCTGGCTTGTAACAAACGCTCATCTTCCTCATAGATTAGGTAAGGTGCTTCGCCTTTCTTCCTCGATAATAATTTTGACGCTCCCTTAAGTACATGATATTCCCAGCCTTGAACATCTATCTTTAGCAGCAGAACAGGCTCTTCTTGGATAACTTCGTCAAGAGGAATAGTTTTTACTTGAACTTCAATCTCTTCATTTGACTTAAAAGCCAACTTGGCACCAGTGGCTGAGACTGCACTATTGTCGAGCCTACCAACCAACTAAAAAACAAATACATGAAAAGCAAAACTTTCAGTAGGGTAGCTAACAAAATAACAAATAGCATAATAATTAATGCTGAACAATAGGCAGTCCCCTCTTGTTTCTTTTTCTTTTTCTTTTTCCTTTTTCCTTTTTAGATGTTAAAAGGTCAATAACAACTACAAAACCTAATAGTAGCATTGTTTTTTATTGTTTGGGTAGAAACTATAGAAGTTTAAACCCGAACCACCGTGTCATTAAGAGAGTATGTGCTACCAGCAATATAGCAATCTAGACTGGGTTACGATCTTGCCCAAGTTTTGAAGGTGCAATTCCATATAATGACGAAAAAGGAGTAGTTGCATGCTAATATAATTAAGATAGGTCTTCCAACAGAAGAGATGGATAAACGCAGTCATGGTCTATATAAGTTGGCTAGAGACAACAAAAATCTAATATCGAGCTCTGGTACCAGGGATATAACTGAAGAAGAGTCTGAATTTCTCAAGCAGAGGAAATACGAGGTTAAACATCATATAAAAGAGTGGTAATACTCGTGAGCTCTAAGTTTCACTTTTCAATAGTACATCTTCAAATCATCGTAATCCCAAAAAGGAAGACATTGAGAATCATCAACCAGCTCCCTAAATGAAAATCGAATGAGAGTGTCATTTAGTTCTCTCATACCTTTCTCGGCCATTTGGCTAAGATCAACTATCATTTAATTCTCTCATTCAAAATTGTGCATTCAGATTTTTATCTCGCATAGCTCCACATGATAAAAGAAATACAATCAGAGAATGACTATTCATGATTTCATAATCGAATCAATTCAGACCAGTCAATCGGTCAATGTAGATGGTAAAGCTCAGTTCTTTAACTCCATTATGTCCGAGGTACACAAATGCTATTTAGCAAAATTAGTTACATTATCAAATTTTACATCAATAATCAAGCTAGATACAATAACACTGCTAAAAGCAAAAACCAAAAACAAGAACAAGAACAAGAACAACAACAAAAACTATGCCTCAGTTCCAAACAAGTTGGGGTCAACGATATGATCCTCTTTCTTTATTTAAGCTCAACTCGCATCATCATCATTACCAAAATAAAAAATAAAATACAAGTGATGTACGATTAATCCAATAATACATGACTTAGCTAATAATTAAGGAAACTATACAACAACAAACAATAACAACAACTACGCCCTGGGTAAACCAGAGTGCTCACCCGAAGGTCGTAGCGGCTGCGGGTTTCCCATCTTACCAAAAAACAACAACTATGTCTCAGTCTCAAACAAGTTGATCGGCTATATGAATCCTCACTTACCATGTTGCTCTATTTAAACTCATGTCAGACCAATATTATATAAAACAATACAATTAACAAAATCCTAAATACTCATATAAACCAAATTAAATTATAAAAATACCTTGTGAAAGGTAATATTCCCGATATGATCTGAGGCAGCAGCTTCATAAACTTCAACTAACTCACCAACTCTATTAAAATAAACACCTTCACAAATCTTCTGCAAATTCTCAAAAACAGGTTCAAAGGCCAAAACTTTAAACCCCATAACAGCAGCAGCAAAACTAGCCATTCCTACATTAGCTCCAACATCAACAAAAATACCCTTTTTACCCTTCATCTTTTCCAATAATTCCTGTATAGTCCCAGATATATCAGGCTTCCTAAATGGTTTCCCTTTAAGTACCCTTTGAATATTCTTATGGGGTTTTTCTGGTAAATTCCCAAAATCTGAAAGTGAAAAAAGAAATGGGAATTTAACACCTTCAACTATACTAGCTATTACAGGGTAAGCTTGTGGTGAATTGTAACAATCAAAGGGTTTTATTAAAGGGTTATTAAAGATTTGATTTTTAAGGGATTTTACGGTTTTTTGTGGATTTTGGGGTTGTTGAGTTTGTGATGTGAGGTAAAGGAAAATGAGAAGGAGAAGTGAAGTAGAGATGAAGAGCAGGAGATTTTTGGGTGTGAAGATCTTGATTTGTTGGTTTCTTCTCCAAGAATTTGCCATTGAAATTTTGTGAAGAAATTTTTAAAAAATATTCAAAACAAGTTTTGAAGTGTAAAGATTGGATCTTGATGTGAAGTGTATTTTTTTGCGAGTGTGAAACTGAACTTTGAACAGTGAAGAACAAGAGCAGGATATTATATATTTAATGTGACTACTTTTTAAATAATTGGACAAATGTTAAATATTTAGTTAAATGTAAATTTTAGAAATCTAAAGTATAATTATATGTTTAACAACTTTTATCGTATTTTTCAAAAAAAAAGAGCTAAATACCATAATCTACTTCTAATCTCTTTTGTGATTAGGTTCCGGCTGCTAATTTTTCAAAAAATTTAATGTTATTGTTACTATATTGGCAATGTCATGTTTAGGACTTAGGACTAGAATTTTGAGTTAAAATGGCATGACATAACCATTTTTATGGATGATTATTGAAAATTAGTCAGTATTTGTATATTTATTTAAAGTAACCACTATTAAGGCGGAGATAAAATCTAGACAAAAATATCATAACTGAAACACGAAAAATTTCAGCATAATATGCTGGATTATAGAACGCATGTGCATAAACTTCCAGCATATTATATTAGAACTTCAACACATTATTAATTCTAACGCATTATGCTGGAACTCATATGTAAAAAAAAAAAATAAAAAAAAATCAGATTTCAGCATATTATGTTAAAATATTTCTGAATTTTAAGGGTATTTTTATTCAGATTTTATTTTTACATTAAAAATGGTTAGATTTCAATTGCTTTTTAAACTATAACAAATTTTCATGCTATTTCTAAAATTTTCATGCTATTTCTAAAATTTTCATGCTATTTCTAAAATGTTCCCGAATTTTGAGAACTTGGATAAAAGGACACTGGACCAAGACTGACCTCTCTCAAGGCTATTTGGGCCAGTAGTCCAATTAATCCAGAAATTTTGAAAGGTATCTTTACACAAATGGCCAGTCATATTCATTATTTACTTTTTTAGTTATATACGTATATTATATATTTATTATACACATATAATATATAAATTATATATATATATATAAATAATACATTACCGATTATTTTTAATTTAAATGGTTGGATATGGATTAATTCTTCATTTTAAAACTCTGTCATGGATCAATCAAGTGGAGACGACCAAAAAAGAAAAGTTATGACTATGAGTATTAAATTCTTTTTGTTTCGCTAGAGAGTATTAAAATATGACGAAATTAGAAAGGGGGTAAAAGGAGTTTAATAAAATAATATAGTAGTGGGCAAGCTTTTTAAGCCTTTGAAGCAACAATAGCTTGGCATATAAGTTCAAGCCATTCTAAAAACTAATACTATTATTCAAATAAAGTACTTTTAAATACTAATATAATAGTGGGAAAGCTTTCTACTTTTGTCATGGAAAATGGATCCAAATGAAGTATTTATAATATTGAGTATTTATACGGCCGACCTCAATTAACTTGAGACATAATTGTTATTGTCACTTTATCATGAAAAAGTAAACTAATATATCACTGGCATTAATTCTTAGAGATAGACCATTTTAGTCATCATTTTTCTTGTAATCCTTAATTTAAATCTCAAACTTTAGTTATGTTAGTTCACTTCCATATAATCGCCACATAATGCGAAAAATATCAAACTAAAATAGTAGAAATGGTGATGCATATTCTTTCAACTAATAAATATTCTTTCTCTCTTATGATAACATAAACAATAAATAAAGTGTTGGCTTTGCATGCTTGGATTGGCAAATTCTCCAACTGTTCTTCTTATGAATCAAACTTAATTTGTACTCCAAATCTGACATATATTCTTATCTTAAACTGTTCCAAATTTGTAAACCTGTGTTATGTTGTTTTCTTTGCAATCTTTTCCCACAATGGCAAAAACCTCATTTATAAAACTCTCCTACTTCTGCAACTCTATACAAAGAAAATCACATCTTCATGCAAGATCATATCCTACTACATTTGAACTTGTAAGTTTTCTATATATATCTTCACTATATTTTTTTTTTGGAATTTTGAAATAGAAGTATTAATCTAAATAGTTGTCCATCCAATCACTTAAACTAAGAATAGCCGACGGATATATATAATATATGTAAATCGGGGACGGAGGGAAAGTACAACCTACGGTTTCGGCCGAACCAAATAGTTTTGGTCCAAACAACATATTTGTCTTAAGAAATTCATTAAATATGTACAAATTATTAATTTAAAGCACCTTTAAAATCTCAAAACCATAAATTCTAAATCCCGATTCCGCCTCTATATTTAATTCATATATAATATGTGTATAACCGTATATAATCATGCATGTATAATCTATGTATGCCGGCCAGAAAAAATAAATAAGGAATCCGACGGGCTATTTTCGTTATAATTCCTTTTAAATAATCTTTTCTTCTTTTTCATTTCAATTTTTTTTTGAAAATGTGCGTCCTAATACGACTTTAAATTTTCGAAGTATTTAATGAAGTAGTAGGCTAAAAAAGCTGCTTAGCTTTCCAAGATTGTCTGCATTACTGCAATTTTGAGAAATGCAATCTGATCTTTTTTTCCCTTTCTTTTCGATAACTCGTGATATTAATTATTTGGTTATGGCACAGATAATTATCATCAGTTTTCAATGTGTTCCTCTAACTCTTCATATACCATGGTAAGGATTCTTGAATCTTGAAGCTCATTATTCCTCCTATATATTTTTTTCATTTTATCTCTCTTTTATTAAATAACCATTTAGATTAATTAATATGACAATAATTCTTATATATTTGTTTTTCTTGAGCTGTTTAACTAGTTATATATACATTGCCAAATTAATTTAATTTTTACTTTCTTGGTCTTCATTTTTTTCCTTTGTAGAAAACTTTGGTTCTTTTGTTCATTCTTGGCTTGACAAATTCAAGAATATCCTATGCAAGTATAATTGGATATGCAGGAAGTTTTAATGTTCTGGATTATGGAGCTGCTGCTGATGGTATTACAGATGATTCTCAAGTAAGTCGTATTATATTTTTGTTCTTCCTTTATTTTCCACTAAATATCAAATAGGAGTATGTTCTTTTTTGCTCTTGAAATCAAGAATTAAAGAATTGTTTTCTTTTTCAGGCATTTCTTAATGCTTGGAATGATGCATGTTCATCATCTGGTGGATCTCCTGAAGTGATTATTCCTCCAAATATGATATTTTTACTTAGTCCTGTCACATTCAGAGGTCCCTGCAATTCTGAAAACATCTATTTTGTGGTATGAAAAACATAAACTACTCTTTAATATTCAGAAGAATTTAACTTCTCTACATACACAATGTATACATGATGTAGAATTTTTTTTATATTATCAGCTCACTTAAAAGATAACTACATGTAACTGCACATAATAATCAACTGGATACCTGAAAATATTAGGCATATAGCTTACTATTTAAATTATACAAATAGATTTTAACTTATATACGCAAACGATTAATTTTAAAACATCATTTGCATAATTTAGCTTGTTGTAGGAGGTTGTATGCCTTAGTTTTTAGTAACTAGTTCCACTTATTTTGGCAGTTATTTGTAGTTATTGTTTTTTATGTAGTAAAAATTCTTTACATTGTCAGTGTATATAAGTTAAATCCTAGCTATTTGCAGAACTCAAACTTACAGTGAAATGTGTGAATCTTTATGACTCTTCTGTAGATATCAGGTAGACTTGTTGCACCAAGCTCACCTGGTATATGGACCGGGCAGGATGCGAGTCAGTGGCTGGCGTTTAGAAATGTTAGCGGTCTAATTGTCGATGGCTCAGGAACCATTGACGGGCAGGGACAAGGATGGTGGGATCAATCATGTAGATACCACCCTGACATGGTATGTCACAGGATACCAGATAAGCTAACATTCTTTTATCGATAACAGTGTTTCACGAATAAGTTTTTATGCACCAATGCTTGATGGATAGAAATTTGATACAACATAGAGAGAACCACACCCCAAAAGCTAGCTATTGAGGTGGGAGAGCCTAAGGCTATATAAACCCTACATCAGCACTTTGTAGTACCGATGAGGGACTCAAGTCTCATTCCTTGCAATAGACCATAACAAACCACCACGCTCCGGATCCGTCGTCCTCGACGGTTGTGCACTAGACATTTCTAGCCTTAGGCGAACACTGCAATACCAGCATCACCATCCAAGGCTTGGCGGGCACAGAGGTGGTGGGTGACTCTGATACCAATGATAGCAGCTAAAGAAAAATAGAAGAAGAAATGAGAATCCTAAAGAGCAAAGTCGTAGAATTGCTCTTTAACAGACTTCCCAAGATAGTCGAGTTGAGTTCTGAGTTTAGAGAAAGAGAGAAAGTGAAGATGTTATTGATAAGAATCAATTCTCAATGCATTTACAATCCCTTACTAAAGGGCACTGTGCACGTGCCTCTCACGTGTGTCAACTAACTCCTAACTAACTTGACAACTGGAATGAAACAACTAAAAGAAATCAATTCACTATTATTATGGATCATATCAAAATCACTTACAAGTTTTTTGTTTCCGAACTATCGTTAGTTCTATTTCCACTATTACTTTTATTAATGATCCTTAACTTCGACATGGATTAACTTTTATTTATTCTTTACTTTTCAGGAAGGATGTACAAGATTAGCTCCTACTGTAAGTACTTCCTCATGAAAAAAACATTTTCCTCGAAAATGATTTCTTTTATACCAAACACGCTAAGTATGTTTATAAGTTCAAGTAGGCCATGATTTAAATAGAAGGTAAAGAAAATTGTTAAAAAGTAGCAAGACTACTTATATCTTCACTTCTTATTAATTTGTTAATATTCCACAGGCCTTGAAGTTCATTTTTTGCAGTCAGAGTTCTATTAGTAACATCTACTTTGGCAACAGTGCCCAAACTCATATACTTATAGAGAGATGCAATGGATTCAAAGTGGATAGTGTAATGATTGAATCTCCTGGAAATAGTCCAAATACTGATGGAATTCACATTCAGTCTTCTCAATATGTGGCCATTACCAATTCTAAAATAAGCAGTGGTATTCTTAACTTGTCAAATATTGTGTGTTATACTTTAATTATTTCTCATGTATTGACTTAGTTTTAGCTTTGTGATTAATAGGGGATGATTGCATTTCAATTGGAGATTACACTTCTAATGTCCAAATATACAATATCCAATGTGGACCAGGTCATGGTATAAGGTTGTCTCCTCATCAGTGCTTTGTAGTAGCTTAAAAGTCAACAGTATTTTTATCCCCTTGCAGCCACAAAAACCATGTTATGATCTTTCTTTTTATTTGTTTTAACTATCCAGTTTCTGCAACCCACTGGCCTGACTAATCCAGATATCCGCAGGATAGGCCAACTAAGGGAGTTAAGTACTCCCTACCAAGAAATTCTCCATTCTTTGGGCTCGAGTCCAAGCCCCTGATTAAGGGTGGAGGGATTCCAACCATTCCACCACATCCTTTTGTCGTGAAGTTCTAATATTCTAATAATAATAAACTATACTATGATGAAAAAAAGGCGGCAAAAGACTATAAGAGTACCTAAGTTTAAGTTGGCTTGAATAAAAGAAGTGATCTTTGGAAGTTAAAAAGGAGAGAAGTTCATTTATATTGTAATAATTCCATTAGGATTTTGGCTCAAAGACTTCAGTTAGCTCAAAATCGAACTCAGCTAACATGCTCTAGAATGCTAGATTAACTCCTTTCTTATGGTAAATGAATCTTATTGAAAGCTAAAGACAATAGAATCTTCAGCAGTTATAGCAGTTGTTATCTTCTAAATCTTTAGATAAGAGGAGTTCAGTATGTCATGTTTATTTGGATTAAATAGGTAAGTATAATTTGCTAAGTAAACAGATTTTAACTTCCTAATACTGATGAATCTTTATACTGTGCTTGTATTCAGTATTGGAAGCTTAGGAAAAGGTGGTAATTTTGCTCAAGTAGAAAACATTCATGTGAGCAATGCTTTTCTATGGAACTACAAATGGAGCTTGTATCAAGACANCTTCTATGGAACTACAAATGGAGCTCGTATCAAGACATGGCAGGTATCCATAGCAGACTTAGCCATTGAAAAAACTGAACTTAAAACGGTACAACACTACTGAAACTTCAAACATGAATTTACTCTTACTAAACAGACTAATCAAAACGAAAGGCAGATTCAAGATTTAAACTCAATGGACTCAATGTTCAAGGTTCTTAGCTTCATACTCATGTACTTTTGAGATTACGGGTTCATAATTTAGTATTTGTTGAACTTTTAGTAGTTTTTCAGTATATCTCTATGCCCCATTTCGAAAATAATGGTTTCAATTGATCCCATAGTATATGAAATCCACCCGCCGCTTATTATTAACTTCTTGTGAATAGGTTGGCAGAGGATATGTACGAGATGTTATATTTGAGAATCTTGAATTTAACTCAGTCAAGAACCCCATTATAATTGACCAGAATTACTGCGATGTTCGAGGAGCTTGCAAGGAAATGGTAATACAAATTAACATTGCTATAAATACATATTCAGCTTAATAGAAACTTGTTTGCACCTGATGTTCACACCAAACCAATGAATGCACGACAATGGCCTTTCACACTTTTTTATGCTAAGGTTAAATTTCTTGGTTTGGTGTATAGTATAACACTGAGTAAGGTAATAAATATTCATTATAGTATAACACTGAGTAAGGTAATAAATATTCATTACCCTTTTCATGATAGGTAACTGGAGTGCAAATCAGCAATGTTATTTACCAGAATATATTTGGAACATCGAGCACAAATATCGCCATAAATCTGAACTGCAGTATGTCAGTGCCATGTACTGATATAACAATGCAACTAATACAACTAACATCAGCGACACAAGGAGCAGCGACACCAGGAAGGGAAGTCACTGCTTATTGTAGGAATGCTTATGGCCAAGAATATAGTATTGAACCTGGTCCTTGTATCTCAGAATATTGAGATTTTTACTTTTTCTCAACACCTACTTGATAGTGCTAACACCAACAATTCTTTGTTGTGTGCATAACCAAAAAAGGAAAGGAAATGACAAACAAAATGAAACAAACTTGTCAGTGTTGTAGCACAGTAATCATTGTACATTCAAGTTTTTGTTTAGCCTTGATTTAAGGTTAAGTTATGTACTGCTAATTTTCTATGTAGTACCATAGTTGATGTTGGATGAAAATGAGACTCGCAAGTGGTTTTCGCTTGATGAAAATTTTAGAGCTAACTACAGCCTGAGTTGAACAAGATGTTCTATTTAAGACTATCCTCAAAGAAGCAGTCACGTTTCGCAAGAAATACCAAATATTTCAACCTTTGATCCTTCCTCCTCCAGATGCATTTCCGCCAAACCTTAAGAAGTTAGAGTTTAGTGGGACTTGTTTTCTGTGGAAGGATTTAAGCATTGTTGGTAAGTTTCCCAGACTAGAGGCCCTCAAACTAGCATTCGAAAGAGCAAGGCAGTCATGACTAGCAAAGAATGGGACACAAGTGTTGTTGATCCATCAAAAGAGATTGTGGAGTCAGAATCTGAGTTGAATGAAGAGGTTAAAAGATTGAAACAACAGATGTCAGATATGTATCAAGATTGGATTAGCGGGCATCCTCCACCCTCATTTCCCACTAACTACACTGAAAACCCTGCCACCATCCCACCACTATCACAAGGTCATATGCCCACCGCTGTTGATTTTTTCTCACAATATGCTCCAGGCTTTACCGCTTATCACAACTACCCTGGCACCTCTTGCCAGCCTTTCCATGCTCCACCAGCCAAAACAATCTCAAATCCCGCTCCAACATCCACTCCTGTTCTTGTAGCCCCTCCACAAGCTGCCATCCATCGATCTTCTAGTGAACTCGCGTTCAAAGCTCCCGATTCCTAATACTATGCTCCAAAACCAACTTTCAAGGTCCCAGATCCTTATTGTTATACCCCTCACTTTGAGATTCCCGTTGAAACTGAGAAGCCCGCTAAGAATGTGGAGTAAGAGGAGATATTCAGGAAGGAGAATAGTTTAGAGCAATCTTTAAGGAACATGCAAGGGATAGGAAACCAAGTAAGTGTGTCTTGCAAGGACTTGTGCCTATTCCCTGACGTCCAACTGCTCGTCAGGTTCAAGATGCCAAAGTTTGATCTGTATGATGGACATGGAGATCCCGTGGCCCATTTGAGAGGTTATTGCAGTAAGATGAGAGGCGCTGGTGGGAAGGACGGGCTTTTGATGGCCTATTTCAATGAGAGTTTGAGTGGGGCATCCCTGAAATGATACACACGTCAAGATGCTAGCAGGTGGTATACATGGGACAATATGGCTCAGGCCTTTGCCCGACACTTTCAGTATTAATATAGATATTGTCTTGGATCGCCTGTCCTTGACCAAGATAGAAAGTAAGCCTAATGAAAGCTTTAGGGAATACGGGCTCAGATGGAGAGAACAAGCTGCCCGGGTCAATCCTCCGATGGAAGAAGACGAGATGGTCAAGTACTTTCTTCAAGCCCAAGAGCCTACTTACTTTGGCCACTTGATCTCAGCCATGGGAAAGACTTTTAATAATGTGGTAAAGATGGGAGAGATGGTGGAAAGAGATGGTGGAAGAGAGACTCAAGTCGAGCAAGATCATGAGCTACTCCGCTATAAGAGCAACCACGCAGGCAATCCAGAACGGCACAGGAAGTTTGTTAGGCAAGAAGAAAAAGGATGATGTTTCTATGGTTGTCTCTGGGCCATGGCGTGGCCCAAGGGATCTGCCTCACCAGTACACTCAACCTCGACCCCAACCCCAAGCCTACACACACACTCCATATAATCTACCCCAACAATATATCCCACCACAAGATCCTCAATACTCAGTCAGGACACCCCAATACCATGTTCACCATACACAATCATATGCTCAACCCCCTCCTTACCCGTAATGGCGTGTACCAGCTCCACAAAACTCTTATCCACACTCACAACCCTACAGAAGCCCTACTGGTCCAAACTTTCGACCCAGGTCGGAGTATAAAAGAGAAAGGCAATAGCGGAAAGAGACATTCACCCCTCTAGGAAAATGCCAGTTTATTTCAAAGGTTGAGGCAATTGGATGTGTTGAGGCCGATTGAGGCAAAGATACAAAATCCACTCCCAAAGAATCTTGTTATTCTCAGAGGTGCGCATATTGTTCTGATGCCCCAGGGCATGATATAGAGAAGTGTTGGCATTTGAAAAGAGCAATACACGGGCTTATTGATACAAATTAAATTGTAGTACAAATCCTAGATGCGCCAAACATCAACCAAAATCCTTTGCCAGCCCACGCAGAGACACACATGATTGAGATAGTTCGTAAGGATGGGGAGTCCGGGAATTCTTTCGAATCCATCATGATGATTCGTTCTAGTGAAGGTAATTCGGTTAAGGTTCTAGACTATACAAAAGCAATTCCCTCGATAGTTGAAGGGATGTTGGAGAAACTAAGCATGCTCAACGTGAAACCACCTGTGTAGGTAGTGAAAGGGTCGTCAAAGGATATTGGGGCAAGTCGGGAGAAGCCGAAAGTGGTCGTGCCAGGGAACCCAAGCAAGCCTGTCGTAGTCGTGAAATGGGCTCCTATTACCCTTGTTGTTATTAAGCCAGTGGCCCAATTGCCAGTGGTAGATACAAAGGTTGTTCCATGGAATTACAAACAAGTGATAGTGACATATAAAGGGAAAGAAGTGGAGGAAGAAGTCAATAAAACTAGAGGATTGACTCGTTCTGGGAGATGATTTACCATGGATGAATTGAGAAAGGCCAAGCAGTTCAAGGATAGTCAAATGCCAGTTAAGAAGCCGGTCAGTGAAGAAGAGGTTGAAGAGTTCCTGAAAAAGATAAAAGTGCAAGACTATTCCATTGCGGAGCAATTAAGGAAAACACCGGCTCAGATCTCTCTTTTGTCTTTACTAATACACTCAGATGACTACTGCAAAGCCATGATGAAGATTTTGAATGAGGCACATGTTCCTGATAAGATCACAGTGAATCACTTGGAAAAGATTGCTAACAAGATCTTTGAAGCAAATAGGATCACCTTCTCAGATTGCAAATGGTTGCAAATGAAATATTGAAGAATGGCTTTGTGCCAGGTAAAGGTTTGGGTTTATCTCTACAGGGTATTGTGAATCTAGTATGCTAACGTGAAAATTTTGGCACATTTGGTTTGGGATTCACGCCCACAGAGAGGGATGTGAAAGGGCTAAAAATCAGAAACAGAAGGTATGGTCGCTACCCAGGCATGTTCCACACATCTCCAAGTTTTTTATCAATTCAGGGGCCGCAAAACGTTCAATATCATCAGTCCCGAAACCTGTAGTTGATGTTGATGAAGAGTCGTTCAACAGGTTCCAGAGTCTGTTTGATGAGGTTAATATGGTAGAAATTGGGGAAGGATCCAGTAGCGCATATGTACAGCTCGTTGGGTCAAATGTGAAGCTCAGCAACTGAGAAGCTACTCCTCTCCCCACCCGGAATGAGTTTTGGTAGTTTGCTTTGTTTTCCTTTCTGTTATCTGGATTATTCTAGGGTTGTAATCCAGATTTTTATTTTCGCTTGTTTTCATGTTTAAACCATTTTTATCCTTTTATTTTCAATGAAATGCAATTTCCTCTTTTTCATTATATCTAATATTGTTTCATTTTATTTTTCTTTTGTACAGTTCTTTTTACGCTGATTTTAGTGACACGCCATGCATGAAAATTTTCAGCCAAGTCTTAAAAACCAGTCTAATCTTGAAATAATGATGGAAGAAGTAGAATATGATGAAGAAAATAAATATGATGAAGAATCAGCATTTGAGGAAATAAGTAAAGAACTAAAAAGTTTTAAAGAAAAACCAAAGCCTAGTTTGAATGAAACTGAAGCAATCAATTTAGGAGATCAGGATAATGTCAGGGAGACTAAGATAAGTGTGCATCTGGAACCGCAAGTCAAGGAAGAAATGATCAAACTACTATTTGAGTACAAAGATGTATTTGCATGGTCGTATGACGATATGCCGGGCTTAAGTATTGATTTGGCAGTTCATAAACTGCCAACTGATTCTGTGTTCCCTTATGTCAAGCAAAAGTTAAGAAAGTTCAAGACTGACATGAGTGTGAAAATTAAAGAAGAAATCACAAAGCAACTTGGAGCAAAGGTCATTCGGGTCACTCAATATCCCACTTGGTTAGCTAATGTTGTGCCAGTACCAAAGAAGGATGGTAAGACCAGGGTATGTGTTGATTATCGTGATCTTAATAAGGCAAGACCAAAGGATGATTTTCCATTGCCGAACATCCACATTTGGATTGATAATTGTGCCAAGCATGAGATTGGGTCTTTTGTGGATTTCTACGTGGGATATCACCAGATCCTAATGGATGAGGAAGATGCAGAAAAGACAACGTTCATCACACCATGGGGAACATATTGCTACCGGGTAATGCCATTTGGTTTGAAGAATGCTGGAAAAACTTACATGAAGGCGATGACTACTATATTTCACGGCATGATACATAAGGAGATTGAGGTTTATGCAGATGATGTGATCATAAAGTCAAAGAAGCAGTCTGACCATGTCAAGAATTTGAGGAAGCTTTTCCAAAGGCTACGTATGTATAATCTCAAGCTCAATCCAGCAAAATGTGCATTTGGTGTCCCATCCGGGAAACTGTTAGGATTCACGGTCAGTCGACGCGGTATTGAGTTGGATCCTTCGAAGATCAAGGCCATCCAAGAGTTACCACCTCCCAAAAATAAAACTGATGTGATGAGCTTTCTCGGAAGGTTAAATTACATCAGCAGGTTTATTGCTCAACTCACGGCAACCTGTGAGCCCATCTTTAAGTTGCTGAAGAAGAATGCCGCGGTCAAGTGGACTGCCGAGTGTCAAGAAACATTTGATAAGATCAAGAGGTACCTATCAAACCCATCTGTGATGGTCCCACCAGAGCCTATGAGACCTTCAATCTTGTATTTGATAGTCCTGTATAATTCTTTTGGTTGCGTATTGGGTCAACATGACATCACGACAGAAAAGAGCAGGCAATCTATTATCTCAACAATAAGTTCACTCCTTATGAGGTTAAGTATACTCTTCTTGAAAGGACATGTTGTGCCCTGACTTGGGTAGCACAAAAGTTGAAGCATTATATTTCGTCCTACACTACCTCATCTCTTGCATGGATCCTCTAAGGTATATCTTTCAGAAGCCTATGCCCACAGGCAGACTTGCAAAATGGCAGATTTTACTCATAGAATTTGACATTATCTATGTGACTCGGACCACGATGAAAGCTCAAGCGTTGTCCGACCACTTAGTCGAGAATCTGGTGGATGGAGAATATGAGACCTTGAGGACTTATTTTCCTGATGAAGAAGTGCTATATGTTGATGAAGTTGATCATAATGAAAATCCAGGTTGGAAACTCTTCTTTGATGGAGCTTCTAACATGAAAGGTGTCGGAATATGGGTTGTACTCATTTTCGAAATCGGGCAACACTACCCTGTAATAGCCTAACTTCGATTTTCTTGCACCAACAACATGGCTGAGTACAAAGAATGCATTTTGGGTTTGAGGTTAGCTGTAGACATGGGAGTCCAGGAAAAATGGTTTTGGGAGATTCAGATTTGTTAGTTTACCAGATTCAGGGAGAATGGGAAACTCGGGACCTAAAGCTCATACCATATCGACAGTATCTGCATGATCTTTGTCAACGATTCAAGTCAGTAGAATTTAGGCATATTCCCAGGATTCATAATGAGATTGTCGATGCCCTGGCTACTCTGGCTTCAATGCTACTTCATCCGGATAAGGCTTATGTTGACCCCGTGTATATCCAAGTTCGTGATCAGCATGCCTATTATAATATGGTTGAAGAGGAACTTGATGGTAAACCTTGGTTCCATGATATCAAGGAATACCGGGATATATCTGGTACATGCCACATGTAATCAAAAGAGAACTATTCGACGTCTGGCTAGTGGTTTTTTCTTAAGTGGAGGAATCTTGTACAAGAGGACTCCGGGCCTAGGATTACTGAGGTGCGTAGATGCTAAGGAAGCTTCAACTGTCATGACTGAAGTACATTTTGGAGTTTGTGGGCTTTATATGAAGGGGTATGTCCTGGCAAAAAAATACTTCGAGCAGGTTATTAATTGCTCACCATGGAACGAGATTGCATCAACTTTGTTTGCAAGTGTCATCAATGCCGGGTGCATGGTGATTTGATTCATTCTCCGCCATCGGAGTTGCACACAATGTCTGCACCTTGGACTTTTATTTCCTGGGGCATGGATGTTATCACACCAATTGAGATGGTGGCGTCAAATGGACATAGATTTATTCTGGTGGCCATTGATTACTTTACTAAGTGGGTCGAAGCTGTAACTTTTAAGTCCATGACCAAGAAGGCAGTGGTAGATTTTGTTCATTCAAATATCATTTGCCGGTTTGGAATTTCCAAGGTAATCATCACAGACAATACTGCTAATCTCAACAATCATTTGATGAAAGAGGCATGCGAACAATTCAAGATCATGCATCGGAATTCTACTCCATATCGCCCCAAGGCAAATGGAGCTGTTGAAGTTGCTAACAAAAATATAAATAAGATACTTCGTAAGATGGTGCAAGGTTCTAGGCAGTGGAATGAAAAGTTGCATTTTGCTTTGTTGGGCTATCGCACCACTGTTCGTACTTCAGTAGGTGCAACTCCTTATTTGTTGGTATATGGAAATAAGGCAGTTATACCTGCGGAGGTTGAGATTCCATCCCTTCGGATTGTTGCGGAAGCTGAAATTGATGATGATGAATGGGTCAAAACCCATTTGGAGCAGTTGAATTTAATTGATGAGAAAAGATTGGCATCAGTGTGTCATGGTCAATTGTATCAGAAGAGAATGGCAAGAGCATACAACAAGAAGGTGCGTCCCCAAAAATTTGAAGTGGCCAACTAGTATTGAAACACATCCTTCCACATCAAGCTGAAGCTAAAGGCAAATTCGCCCCAAACTGGCAGGGACCGTTCACTGTGACAAGAGTGCTGCCCAATGGCGCTTTGTATTTAACAGACATAGAAGAAAAAATTATGGATATGGATATCAATTCTGATGCAGTCAAAATATACTATGTATGATTTCTTAGCTCATCTTTAATCACATGTTTTGTATTTGGAATTTTCAAAGTTTGGTATGACGAAGACATTTTATTCTGCTATCCAAACACTTTTATCCTTTGTTACCCCGTTTGAGCCTTATTTTATTTTCTTTCATACCCCTCTTTTGGAATCGGAAGTAGAGTTAGAAAATAGAAAAGAAAAGAAAAGAAAAGAAAAAAATAAAAGAAGAAAACGAAGAAGAAAAAAAAGGAACAAAACAAAATGAATTGTGGTTGGAACTACGTTTGACCTGATTCCTTTTAAGGATATGTAGACAACCTTACTATGAGGTTCAGTCTCATCAAAATAAGAATCTAAAATTTTCCAGACTCAAATAAACTAGGGCAGAAGTTTTAGTTTCGGCAAAAGATATGATTCCAAAAGTTGTAATTCTAATTTTTTTTATCTTAAATTATTTTAAGGATTCGTGTCATCTTTTCCTCCTAACCTTGACCAAAAGCTCATATTACGGTCTAAAGAAAGACCTTCCGATCAATCTTTGAGGATGACAAGTCAAGCGTGAGATAGAGGTATTGTTACACCCTATATTGTTTTGTACGTAAAACTGCGTCGTGAGCAAACTAATGTAGGGCCCAAAAGTCGATGAAAGTCATCACAAGTTACGTTCATAAATTTTACTGAAACTTTGGGTCAAATGTAACTGAGATTTTCTCCTAATATACTAAGAGTTATGGGGTGTTCCACCCATCAAATTAAAGATCTATGAGTCTACATTCCAATTCATTAAACCGTTTGTCAATACGATATCTGAGTAGAGAGATATGGGCATATTTGCGAGACTACGCAGACTGTCACCTACTTGCTTAAACGAGAATCCAAAACTGGGCCAGTTCGGGTCGTCCAAAACTGGGCCAGTTCGGGTCGTCCAAAACTGGGCCAGTTCGAGTCGATCAAAGAGGCATTTTTAAAGGCCTATCCCCTTAATATATTAGTATGGTAATAGGTTATAATAACCAGACTTAATCTCTGCAAAAATCCTCCCAAATAGTTCCCATAAACCCCAATTGATTTTCTCTCCCTTTCAAGTTCTAA
>AWOL01S0085431.1:0-15314 GCA_000715115.1 Nicotiana otophora
GAAGTAGTGATGAGGCTAAGACAAGACACCTATGAATAAACTTGTGCAGTATAACAATATATATACCAATAACAACAATGAAAGAAAACAAGACAAGTAATATTGGGAGGGGGTACATGCTGAGGGGATCACAACAGTAATAAGAACTTTGATCAACCGATATACTTTGAACAAATAGGGATAAGTAACCACAGTAAAAGGAAATGCACGGCATCACCCTTCGTGCTTTTACTCTCAACCTCACCATATGAATTAATAGAAATGGCACAACATCACCCTCTGTGTATTAACTCTCTCATAACATGGCACGGCATCACCCTTCCTGCATTAACACTCACAATATGGCACGGCATCACCCTTTGTGTATTAACACTCACAAAATGGCACGACATCATCCTTCGTGCATTAACACTCACAAAATGGCACGACATCACCCTTCATGCATTAACACTCACAAATCATGACACGACATCAACCTTCATACATTAACACTCTCCCTCACCAAAACAATGAACAATAATAACAGGGAGATAGAAATAACAAGAAGGGTGTTAATACTTCAACATTTGGTTCTACAATACCAACCTCAACTTACCTCGCTCCAACGCCCAAACTCAAAGCTCAACCACAGCCTTTCCCTTCTAACAAGCCTCCGGACCAATAGAATCTAGCAAATTACTAACCAAATGATTCAATACCCACGATTGCAAAGAATTCAATTTAGGCCATTTTTGAAAAAGTCAACACCCGGGGCCCGCTTGGTCCAAACTCGAAATTTGGACCAAAACCCGATTACCCATTCACCCCTGAGCCTGGTTATATAATTAATTTTGGAATCCGACCTCAATTTGAGGTCTAAATCCCCAATTTATCAAATCTCTAGTTTCTACCCCAAAACCCCCAATTCTACCATGCAAACCTTAGATTTTAGGTTGAATCTTAGTAAAAGGTAGTGGAAGATTGAAATAAATTAGTTTAAGATCACTTACCAATGATTTGAGGAAGAAACGTTCTTTGGAAAATCGTATCTTGTGTTTCTAGGTTTGAACATTTGAAGAATGAATCACAAATCTCGTCTAAGTCATCTCTTGTTCAGTTGCAGGTATCGCATTTACGACCTGAAGTTCGCAAATGCAAACCCGCAAATGCGAAAGGGATCCTAGACCTGCAGTCATCGCAAATGTGAACAGGAGAGGGTCGCAAATGTGATGGTCAGGCTTGCGAGCCAGATCTCGCAAATGCGAAATCTGCAGTTTTGATGCACACCAGCTATGATTTCTAAGTTTATTTCACTCTGTAGCCTATCTGCAACTCACCCGAGCCCTCGGGGCTCCAAACCAACTAAGCACACAAGTCTACAAATATCATACAAACTTGCTCGCGCGATCAAATCGCCAAAATAATACCTAGAACTACGAATTGAATACCAAATCGAAATAAAATTTTCAAGAAACCTTTAAAACTTCTATTTTTAAAACCGGAAGTCTGAATCACGTCAAACCAACTTCGTTTCTCACCAAATTTCACAGACAAGTCATAAATATTATATTAGACATGTACCAGTCTCCGGAACTAAAATACGGATCCGGTATCAACAAGGCCAAACATCAATCAATTCTTAAAACCATTAAATTTTCAGACTTTTAATTTTCAACAAAAATTCATAACTCGAGCTAGGGACCTCCGAATTCAATTCCGGGCATACTCCCAGGTCCTATATTTCAATTCGGACCCACTGGGACCATCAAAACATGGATTCAGGTCCGTTTACTCAAAACATTGACCGAAGTCAACTCAAATTAACTTTTAAGGCAAAAATTCCTATTTTTATCAGTTTTTAACATATAAGCCTTTCGGGTCAATACCCGGACTGTGCATGCAAATTGAGGAACAATATATTTTTATAACGAGACGGGAACAACATATTTGCTTATGTATTACTTATCATTTTAGTAAAAGAAGAAAAGAAATCAAGAAAGGTACTTAACTACTAAAGCACAGCTTCAAGCCTTCAGCTAAGGCAGCTGAATTACAACCTGGCTCAAGCCTCTCCATTTCTCAGTTCTGATTTCTGTGGGTTGGCAAAACATAATCCACTTGTTATAAGAAAAATCAAATTATGTTGGATGTCTACTCTTCCTCTATGATCTTCTCAAATGCTTAATAACATATTCAATGACATATTTCTATGCTTAATGATATATTCAATGACATATTTTTCTTCACTTTTCATGCTTATATAAAGGCCTTGTAATAGATAGGAAGAAACACACAATTGAAGAAGAAATAAGAATCTATCCTTTCTTTCTCTCTATATCTCTTAGCTTGTTTTTCCTTGTTCTATATTGTTACTTTGAGCTATATTTCATAATATGTTATCAGCACAAAGTCTCTAACCTCAAGGTTAAATTCCACTTCTCGTAAGATATACATATCAAGTTACAACATTGTACCTAAAAACATGTTGGTTAATTCCTTAGATCAAATAGATGTATTGGTAATGTGGAGTACCCTATCAAACTGCATAGTTTTCTATTACATTGATCCTGTCAATAAGACAAGATTTTCTAGAATAACATATCAGATAATTTTTGTTTCTTGAATCGGTGGATTAAACAACTACAGGTTAGATAGATTAAAGTGATCTTATATCCGATAGTCTTAACAGTCTAACTTAACATATATCTACATGTATTAGCACATGGATTGGGACAATAATACTACCATTATAGTCCATATGTTATTGAGTCTTATTCGCATATTAAATCCAGATTTTATTCAGAAAGGTATGCAGTGTTACATGCACGTCTTTCTGCTACAGCAACAAGTCCGAGCTTTAAACCAGATAAGTTTATACCAATATTTAAAATAAGCAATGGTCTGGTTATTAAAAAATTAGTATTTATGTGACTGCTAAGGATGTCACTATTGTTAAATTTTCATGAACTTAATAATAGGTGACATGCGGTAGACTAAATAATCTACAAAATTAAAATTATACTTTATTATGTATGCTTATGGTTTTACCTTATAATACGATTTTAGTATGCCTAGTATAATGATTATACATTAGTTTACTGTCAAATATAATATAATATAATATAATAATAATACTCGTAACTATTTTATTTTAATAAGATAAATTATTAGTACAAGAAGTATGTACTACACTAAATTTTTCATTGATGATAGTTCTTGTCAAATTAACATGTTGAATCATTTATATATGGAAAGCATATAGTAGTAGATAGTAGACAGAGATTTGTCCCCTATTTTTTTTTTTGATTCCCTGATTAACCTAAAGGTTCTGCTATATCTCTTTGTTTTTTTAGGGAGCATAATACTTAATTTTCACAAAAGTGCATGGTAACTAGTAGTACTATTATTCTATTTGATATATCATTTTTTGGTCATATCACTTTCATCTTGAAGTAGGCTTATTGCAGCAAAGATCACATATGAATTTTCAATATTATTTTGTATTTTCATATATCTGTTTGACACTAATTACTTGATTTGAGTAAACGAAAGTCTATTATTGAGAATTGTATCCAAATGACATTATGAAGAGTTTAACTCAAGATGTAAGCATTTCCTTCGTATTTGAAATTATTTTTGTCCTTTGCTATTAATGATATCAACTTCAATGAGTTCAAGTCGCAATGCACCATAAGGGTAAGACATCAGGATCAAGTCCTGATGCTCCATGATGTTAAGAGTTGGGCTTGAGTCCTAATTCATTATGGTCTAACTTGCCTTTATATTGGTAAGACATTGGGTTTGAGTCCCACTATACAATATTGATGATATAATGATGACTAAAAAAAATAATATATTTTTCATGAAAAGGCATGAATATTGTCCCACTTGATTTGCTCCATTCTTGAAGTGAATGTGGTAGCGGCGCATAATAAGTCTAAATGAAGACAAGTGGTTGAACAATAAACGGTGGCATTCCAAAGAGCAAAATAATAATAATAATCATTATGATTATAAAATGAGAATAATAAGGGTTCTCAAAATAGTCCTTTAAAATGTGAAGGAAATGTTTACCATCAAATTGGTATGAAAAATAATAAAGCACGCCGCTCCATTCCTTGAAGAGAGTGTGACTTGTGATAAAGCATTGAGAATACAGACCCATTCCTAAAGGTGAATGTGGCAATATGTGATAAAAGTAATGAATAAAGACATGCAATGCATGATTAGATGAATACCACACAACTCACCTCTAAAGGAAGTTTAAGTTAAATAAAGAGAATAAATATTATTGTGTGGTTACATGAATATGTCATTGGTCGCGTACATGTGATACGCCAAAAACATATTTTGTTGTGTCTTATAAAAGGTTATTAAAGGCAAAATTAAAGCAAGAAATGACTTTGCTTATGATGATTTTGACCATGATAATTTATTGTGATATAATTTTCTCCGTGAAGGAGACATTTACCATATGAATGGTGTGACAAAAGATCTTGTAGTGCAAAAGAAACTTTTTGAGTTTTATAAGTCAAAGTGGTTGTCATATTGAGACTATAAATGAAAGGAATATTGAATGTCTTCATATTTCTATAATCATAACGGGTAAATGTAAAAGATTACCCGATTTTATTTCTATTTGTATTACACAAATATAAGCATGATGATAGAATCATATGTTACAAGTAAACTAGAGGTTTATTGAAATAAATATTAGTTGGCGTGACCGGTTGACCATCTCGGTTCAATTATGATGCGAAATATTAATTGAGAATTACATTGGCATATATTGAAGAAATATAAGATTCTTCAAGAATTCTCTTGTGCTGCTTATTCTCATGATATACCAGTTAAGGTTGGGATTGAATCCCTTGATTTTTGGGACGAATAAAATGTGATAAATATATGGGCCCAGTCATCTGCCATGTGGACCGTTACTATTATATGATTTTAATAGATGCATATATTCTATGATCACATGTGCATTTGTTATCAACTTGCAGTTTGGCTTTTGCAAGATTGATTGCTCAAATTATTAGAGCACAGTTCTAGAATATAAATTATGATGATTTATCTTGATAATACTGGTTTAAATCCAAGTTGGTTTAGCAGAAATTGTACCACGGTTATCAAAAAAAAGAAATCCTCCACATAATATCATAAAAATCACACATCCGTAGATCACCTCACAGGTTATAACCAACCTACTTAGCCTCAACTGACATCTCTTTATACCCTTTCAGAGTCACAACTACTACGCAATCACTTAATCTTTCTGAGTCTGAACTCACCAACAAGGCATGAGAATCTAATTCGTTCCACAATTAACCATCATGAAAGATCTTTCAACACACCCATAACCTGAGACTGTACATCAAATCAGGACAGAAATCAAGCACCAAATAGTCCTTTATACATCACAAACAAACTCTTCTCGTCAAATTCAATATATCAAAACACATCCCGCAGTCACTTTATACTCATAATATAGCCATCAAACCACTCATCTAGTCACAAATTTCACTCATAGAGACATTACCGAACGTATAAGTCCAAAAGCACGAGCTTACACAACTGAAATCTTTGTGCGCAAGCTACAGTCAAAACCCGACCTCAAGTCCTCCAGACTGGCCCCGATCTACAAGACTCTACTAGACACTTGCTCATGACTTGTAGAACCTATGAACCTAGAGCTCTGATACTAATCTGTCACGACCAAAAATCCAACTAGTCGTGATGTCACCTAACCTCAACCCACTAGGCAAGCCAATTAACAATATCCAATTCCAATGAAATTAATAAAACAATTAAATAGAAGAGATTATATGAATCTTATACACTCCCCAAGGACTGGTAGTACAAATCATTAGCTTCTAACAATAAAATTTACAAAACTGGTATGAAATAAATACATCATCTATTCGAAAAGTACATAAACAGAGTTTTATGAATCTAAGGCTACCATGAACAAGAGGCAGTTGCAACCGGAACGCAGGTACGTCTTCAAGTCCAGCTCTCGTCGAACACAGCAACATCATCAGTCAACATCTACGCGCAAGGTACAGAAGTGTAGTATGAGTACAACCGACCTCGTGTACTCAATAAGTAACAAACCTAACCTTAGGTTGAAAGTAGTGACTAGCTGGAACAAGGTTGGGTCCAAAACCAATAGCCAACAACAGTTCGTAACAACTTAAAGCAAGTAATAAAAGAAATAACTCAGAGATGAAATTCTTAGCTTATTCATAGTTTCCAGAAAAATAGTTCTGCCTTTCAAATATATCAGTGAAAACCCAAGTCGTTTACTGAAGTTGCCAAAAGTATGAGTAAGTTTGAAAATAGTAATTTTCCAAAAAATCCTCTCAACAATAAATAAGATGTTTCATTTTCGTTCTAGATAGCAAATGTAAAATGCATCCTTATGACAATATGTGTGAGAAGTCATGAATGACGTGATACCATACAGCACGAGGCAAATACATTTATATGCATGTATATTATGTGTGCATGTCAATTCAATGTATCTCAGAGAAGAACTTATGTACTCACACTCTCAGAGTACTCAATCTTACTGGATCACACTTTCCACTCATCATGCTCAATCACTCAGTACTGTATATGGCCAATCCGGCCTAGGGAAGATCCATCTAGGAATGTATACATCAACTGATCATCAGTCACTCAGTACTGAGTAGGACCAATCCAGCCTGTGGGGAAGATCTATCCACAGATATAAATACTTTGGACAAGATCCATGTCCGGGGAAGATCCATCCCTCAATAAAAATCAATCGCGCTCACTGGGGTGTGTACAGACTTCGAAGGGGCACCTTCAGCCCAAGCGCTATCATAAATCAGTATAACCGTTGCGATGTGCAGACCGATACCATAATGTCACTCATAATCAGGCCCTTGGCCTCACTCAGTCATCAATCTCTCCAGCCTCTCTCTTTCTCGCAGACTCACAATGTCATGAAACTAGCCCAAAAATGATGATATGATGTATCAATAAATAGCAACAGAGACTGAGATATGATATGCATTTGAATGCGTATGACTAAGTATGTAACGCAATGAAAGCAGATAACTCAACAGCATAAATGACCTCAGTGGGTCCCAACAGGATAAACATGTAGCCTAGACATGGTTTCTAACATGGATCACAGCTTAATAGCTCAAGAACGTAGAAATTTCATGGTTACTGGTAAGATTAGGTAACTGCACAGTACCACAGAATAACGGAGTCACAATTCACATGGTGCACGCCCACACGCTCGTCACCTAGCATGTACATCACCTCAACATCGACCACATAATACGTAATTCGGGGTTTCATACCCTTAGCACTAAGTTTAGAAGTGTTAATTACCTCGAACAAGCCAATTCCAATACCGAGTAGGCAAGCGATACTCTAAAATGCCATCTCGGGTGTGCCGACCTCGAAACGGCTCAAAGCTAGCCAAACGAAACTCAAATACATCAAATAAAGCCCAGGGAAACAATTCCAAATCATAAAGATCGAATCCTTAATCAAAACCCAAAACCGGCAAAAAGTCACACCCGGGCCTGTGCCTCGGAACCCGACAAAACTCATAAAATACGATAGCCCACTCAATTACGAGTCCAACTATAATAGTTTCATTCAAATTCAACTATGAATCGGTGTTCAAAACTCAAAAATTCGTTTTATGAAACTTTAGGCTAAAACCCCCAATTTCTCTTTAAACTCCATCAACCAATTGCCAAAAATGAAGATAGATTCATGGAATAAGATCAAAACCAAGTGTAGAATACTTACCCCAATCCTTGTGATGAACTATTCTCCAAAATTGCCTCAATCTGAGTCCCACGTCTCAAAATAAGAAGAAAAAACCAAAACCCTCAATTTATAGCTTCTGCTAGCATTTTCGCACCTGCGGCACATTAGCCGCTTCTGCGTCGTCGCTTCTACGACATAACCTCCACTTCTATAGAATCGGCTGAGAACTCGACCCGCGCACATGCGGACAAAATATTCGCTTCTGCGAAATCACAGGTGCGAGCCACCATCCGCACCTGCAAAATACCTCGCTCCAAATCTCCACTTCTGCGGTCTTCCTCACCCAGCACTCACCTCGCCTCTGTGACGCCTTTGTCTCTTCTACGGCCATCGCACCTGCGCAAAACCAGCTGCAGGTGCGATAACATAAGAACTAGCAACCTTCAGCAATGTACTATGCAACGAAAGTGATCTGAACCTCGTCTGAAACTCATCCGAGCCACTCGGGACCCCATCTGAATATACCAACAAGTCCAATAACATAACACGGACCTACTCGAGGCCTCAAATCATGCTTAACAACATCGAATCGATGAATCGCACCTCAAATCAAACATAATGAATTTTGAACTTTTCAACTTCCAAAACTCGGGCCGCAACATAGCAAATCAATCCGGAATGAACCCAAATTTTGTACACAAGCCCAAAATGAAAAACGAAGCTATTCAAACTTCAAAACCCACAATCTGAACTCGATATCCACAAGTCAACTCTTGGTCAAACTTTTAAACTTTCCAAACCTTCAAATTCCCAATTTTTGCCAATTTTTGCTGAAACCTTCTAGAAACATCCAAATGCGAATACGGGCATATGCCCCATCCCAAAGTCACCATACATACCTAACGAAACCATTAAAACTCTATTCTAGGGTCAAACTCACAAAAGGTCAAACATGGTCAACTCTTTCAACTTAAAGCTTCAACAATGAAATTCATTCTTCCAAATCGATTCTGAATAACTTGAAAACCAAAATCGATGATTCACATAAGTCATAATACATCATACGGAGCTACGCATGCTCGTAAACTACCGAGCGAGGTGCAAATGCTCAAAATGACCGGTCCGGTCATTACAGGTGAGATTGAGTCACCCTGTCTGGAACCCTTGGCAGTATTGAAAGGTCTTGAGTGTTCACCATTAATTACAATAGAGTAATTCACAGTCTATATGCATTCCACAACCCATGAAGTGAATAACTGAGGAAATCCCAGCTCCTCCATAATATGTTTCAAATAAGGCCACCCAACATAATCATAAGCCTTCTGGAGATCAATCTTAACCATGCATCTGGGAGAGGTATGTTTCCTGGAGTAGGCTTTAACCAATTCATGTGCAAGGATTACATTGTCTGCAATCTTTATTCCTGGAATAAAACCAGCCTATGAGTCACTGATAACAGTGGAGATAACAGCCTAGAGTGGTGAAGCTAGAATCTTGGAGATAAGCTAATATAAGACTGTACAACATGCAATTGGCCTGAACACCTTAACTGTCTTAGGCTTGGCAGTCTTGGACACTAGAGTGATGGATGTACAATTAATAGCTTTGTACATGCTCCATGTAGTAAAGAAATTTGTAACAACTTCAGTGACTTCCTTCTTGATGACACTCCATGCTTTTTAAAAAAAATACGCATTAAATCCATCAACACCAGGGGCTTTGTCATCACTAATAAAGCATAAACCCTGATAAATTTCTTGCTCAGTGACATCCCTACATAATAAGATTCTCCGTTGTTGTGACAGGGTGGGTCCTTTTTTCATTATCTCCTTGTCAATTGCTGGTAACCTATGAGCAGCTGCTCCCATTAATCCTTTGTAGAAGCTTATTATTTCCTCTTTGATGCCTTCAGGATCATTGATTTTATCTCCTGTCAAAGAATTCAGTTCAACTATCTGATTTTTATGTTATTTTTCCTTGATCACTGCTGTAAAATACTTAGAGTTAGAATCACCTAGCTTGATCCATTTTGCTCTGGCCTTCTCCTTTAAATCACAATCCTACAGTAGATCACATTTCTTCAGATTTTGCATAAGACTCATTTCCTCTATTAGCAGATCATCTGTGCATTGTGTATAGATTCTTTCTTGTATAGTAATAAGGTCTGCCCTGACTCTTTCAATCTTCTGCTAGATGTACTTAAACTCTTGAATATTTAACTTTCTGAGTAGTAGTCTAAGAGATTTCAATTTGAGCCAGATGTTGTTCATTTTCCTGTAACTCAATGTTTGATTCCAGTGTAGTTGCACAATGTTCAGGAAATATTCATGTTCTGCTGTAAAGACCCGGCAGTCTTTTTGAGAGTTGTAGCCCCATTCTCCCATTTACTGCTCATTTTGTACTTTATAGTTGTTATGTGACTTGCTGGGGTAGTCAGTTTGGGTCCAGTGAGGTTTTGAAATGAATTGAGACATTTAGTCTCAAGGTTGAAAACTTAAGTTGAAAATGTTGAATGGATGTTGACTTATGTGAAAATGACCTCGGAATAAAATTTTGATGATTCCAATAGTTCCGTATGGTGATTTTGGACTTAAAAGTGTGTCCGGATTGTTAATTGAAACTCTATAGTTAAATTAGGCTTGAAATGGCTAAAATAAAAATTTAAGTTTAGAAGTGTGATCGGGGAGTTGACTTTTTGATATTGGGGTAGGAATATGATTCTGGAAATTTGAATATGTCTGTTATGTCATTTATGACTTATGTGCAAAATTTAAAGTCAATCGGACTTGATTTGATAGGTTTCGGCAGCGAATGTAGAAGTTGAAAATTCTTAAGTTCATTAAGCTTGAATTGGGGTACGATTCTTGGTTTTAGCATTATTTGATATGATTTGAGGTTTCGACTAAGTTCGTATGATGTTTTAGGACTTATTGGTATATTTGGTTGAGGTCCCGGGGGCCTCGGGTGCGTTTTGTGTGGTTAACGGATCGAAATTTGGACTTTTAACAAAGCTGGAAACTTTTGTCATCAGATGCAATCGCACCTGCGAAATTTGGCTCGCAAGTGCGAGCTCGCAGAAGGGATCATGGGAGCGCAGAAGCGGAAAGGGGGGAGTAGAGCAGTGGCCGCAGGTGCGGAGGAAAATTTTCGCATCTGCGCGCCTGCAGATGCGAACGAGGGATCGCAGGGCCACTTGGGACCACAGAAGCGGATGCTTCATCGTAGAAGCGAGTCCGTAGAAGTGGACCTCGAGTCCGCAGAAACGAGGGAGGTCTTCGCATCTGCGAAAGTGCAGATGTGGCCAAGTGCATCGCAGGTGCGAAAGCACTGGCAGTGTTAAAAAGAGGAGTTATGAGATTGTTTCTCATTTTTGGACTTCAAACACACGGTTTGTGCGATCTTTCAGAGGGATTTCATGGGAAAACTTGAGATAAGTCACTTGTGATCATTGTTAGTCAATACTATTGGATTATCATTGACTATTTTGACTAGATTACATGTTTTTGAGGTGAAATTAGAAGATTTGGGCCTAGGGATTTTAAAATAAGAATTTGAGATTTGGAGGTCGAGTTGATGTCGGAATTTGATAAATTTGGTATGGTTGGACTCGTGGTTGAATGGGCATTCATATTTTGTAAATTTTGTCGGGTTCCGAGATGTGGTCTCCACGGGCAATATTTGAGTTAAATTTCAGGTTTTTGTTGAAAAATATGTATTTTCATATGGAATTAATTCCTATAATTTGTATTGANCTTTGTACATGCTCCATGTAGTAAAGAAATTTGTAACAACTTCAGTGACTTCCTTCTTGATGACACTCCATGCTTTTTAAAAAAAATACGCATTAAATCCATCAACACCAGGGGCTTTGTCATCACTAATAAAGCATAAACCCTGATAAATTTCTTGCTCAGTGACATCCCTACATAATAAGATTCTCCGTTGTTGTGACAGGGTGGGTCCTTTTTTCATTATCTCCTTGTCAATTGCTGGTAACCTATGAGCAGCTGCTCCCATTAATCCTTTGTAGAAGCTTATTATTTCCTCTTTGATGCCTTCAGGATCATTGATTTTATCTCCTGTCAAAGAATTCAGTTCAACTATCTGATTTTTATGTTATTTTTCCTTGATCACTGCTGTAAAATACTTAGAGTTAGAATCACCTAGCTTGATCCATTTTGCTCTGGCCTTCTCCTTTAAATCACAATCCTACAGTAGATCACATTTCTTCAGATTTTGCATAAGACTCATTTCCTCTATTAGCAGATCATCTGTGCATTGTGTATAGATTCTTTCTTGTATAGTAATAAGGTCTGCCCTGACTCTTTCAATCTTCTGCTAGATGTACTTAAACTCTTGAATATTTAACTTTCTGAGTAGTAGTCTAAGAGATTTCAATTTGAGCCAGATGTTGTTCATTTTCCTGTAACTCAATGTTTGATTCCAGTGTAGTTGCACAATGTTCAGGAAATATTCATGTTCTGCTGTAAAGACCCGGCAGTCTTTTTGAGAGTTGTAGCCCCATTCTCCCATTTACTGCTCATTTTGTACTTTATAGTTGTTATGTGACTTGCTGGGGTAGTCAGTTTGGGTCCAGTGAGGTTTTGAAATGAATTGAGACATTTAGTCTCAAGGTTGAAAACTTAAGTTGAAAATGTTGAATGGATGTTGACTTATGTGAAAATGACCTCGGAATAAAATTTTGATGATTCCAATAGTTCCGTATGGTGATTTTGGACTTAAAAGTGTGTCCGGATTGTTAATTGAAACTCTATAGTTAAATTAGGCTTGAAATGGCTAAAATAAAAATTTAAGTTTAGAAGTGTGATCGGGGAGTTGACTTTTTGATATTGGGGTAGGAATATGATTCTGGAAATTTGAATATGTCTGTTATGTCATTTATGACTTATGTGCAAAATTTAAAGTCAATCGGACTTGATTTGATAGGTTTCGGCAGCGAATGTAGAAGTTGAAAATTCTTAAGTTCATTAAGCTTGAATTGGGGTACGATTCTTGGTTTTAGCATTATTTGATATGATTTGAGGTTTCGACTAAGTTCGTATGATGTTTTAGGACTTATTGGTATATTTGGTTGAGGTCCCGGGGGCCTCGGGTGCGTTTTGTGTGGTTAACGGATCGAAATTTGGACTTTTAACAAAGCTGGAAACTTTTGTCATCAGATGCAATCGCACCTGCGAAATTTGGCTCGCAAGTGCGAGCTCGCAGAAGGGATCATGGGAGCGCAGAAGCGGAAAGGGGGGAGTAGAGCAGTGGCCGCAGGTGCGGAGGAAAATTTTCGCATCTGCGCGCCTGCAGATGCGAACGAGGGATCGCAGGGCCACTTGGGACCACAGAAGCGGATGCTTCATCGTAGAAGCGAGTCCGTAGAAGTGGACCTCGAGTCCGCAGAAACGAGGGAGGCCTTCGCATCTGCGAAAGTGCAGATGTGGCCAAGTGCATCGCAGGTGTGAAAGCACTGGCAGTGTTAAAAAGAGGAGTTATGAGATTGTTTCTCATTTTTGGACTTCAAACACACGGTTTGTGCGATCTTTCAGAGGGATTTCATGGGAAAACTTGAGATAAGTCACTTGTGATCATTGTTAGTCAATACTATTGGATTATCATTGACTATTTTGACTAGATTACATGTTTTTGAGGTGAAATTAGAAGATTTGGGCCTAGGGATTTTAAAATAAGAATTTGAGATTTGGAGGTCGAGTTGATGTCGGAATTTGATAAATTTGGTATGGTTGGACTCGTGGTTGAATGGGCATTCATATTTTGTAAATTTTGTCGGGTTCCGAGATGTGGTCTCCACGGGCAATATTTGAGTTAAATTTCAGGTTTTTGTTGAAAAATATGTATTTTCATATGGAATTAATTCCTATAATTTGTATTGAGTGAATCGAATTAATTATGACTACATTCAAGTCGATCGGAGTCGGAAAATTAAGGGAAAAGCATGTTTATTGACTGATTGAGCTTGGCTTGAGGTAAGTGGCTTGTCTAACCCTGTGTGGGGGAAATCCCCTTAGGATTTTAAACTGTTGTAACATTTTATGATATGTGATCGCCATGTACGCGAGGTGATGAGTGCGTACACGGGCTAAATTTGGAAATATTGGTTCTTGCTGAGTAGTCTTCATTTAAATTATTTAACTGAGTTGCCTTAGCATATGTAGTGATCATGTTTAGCCTAGTATCACATGTCTACGTGCCTTAACTCTTACATGCAATATATGCAACATGCTTAGCTGAATTACCTGCTTTTCTTGAGTTGATTTAAATCTTTAATTGTAAGATTTCTTGCTGAAAATTTGTTGTTCCTCCGACTGCCTGCGGCATATTTACTTTTAGGACTACGAGGTGGTTCCTCGGGAGATCCCCCTATACTGCATATTTACTTTTGGGACTACGAGTCGGTTCCTCAGGAGATCCCCCTGTACTGCATATTTACTTTTGGGACTACGAGGCGATTCCTCGGGAGATCCCCCTGTACTGCATATTTTACTTTTGGGACTATGAGGCGATTCCTCGGGAAATTTCCCAGTACTGCAGATTTACTTTTGGGACTAAGAGGAGGTACCTCGGGAGCGCCCCTGTTGTTTACCTCTAATTGTTGTGTTGTTATCTTTCTGTAAATTTCATTTATTTCTCAGTCACTTCATTACACTATTATAAATTTCTGTCTTATTTATTATTATTTCCAGTAGGGCCTGACCTGACCTCATCACTACTCTACCGAGGTTAGGCTTGGCACTTACTGGGTACCGTTGTGGTGTACTCATACTACACTTTTACACATCTTTTTGTAGAGATCCAGGTACTTCCTATCAGACCAGGTATCCGTGAACTAGCTGTACATGGAGACTTCAAGGTACATCTGCCAGCATCCACAGACCTCAGAGTCCCCCTCTATCCTTATTATGTTGTCTTCCTGATTTCTCTTTAGACTCTAATGTATTAAGACACTCAAAAATAAATTCTTAGAAGTGTGTGACTTATTTCTACTGGGTTTTGGAAGTTGAAATTATTGGATTGCAGTTTTATATTTACTTCATATGTTGAGAAATTTGGCTTCACTTTTATTTTATGTATTTTCGAAAATATTGTTCGGCTTACCTAGTCTTAGAGACTAGGTGCCATCACGACATCCTACGGAGGGTGAATTTGGGGTCGTGACAAGTTGGTACCAGAGCTCTAGGTTCATAGGTATTATGAGTCACAAGCAGGTTTAGTAGAGTCTCGCGGATCGGTACGGAGACGTCTGTACTCATATTTGGGAGGCTATGGAACTGTTAGGAAAATGTTCATTTCTTTGATTCCTTATCGTGCGCATTTGTTGACTTCGCAATTCTAAACCTTTGTCTCTCTATTTTCTCACAGATGGTGAGGACACGCACAATTGGATCCGATGATCAGACGCCCATGCCCCCTGTTGGAGCCGCAAGAGGCCGGAACCGGGCAGAGGCCGAGCCACAGGCCTATGAAGACCACGTGGTGCAGCCAGAGCATCTACACGAGCTGCTACAGTAGAGCCACCAGTAGCTCCAGTGGAGAGCAGTCACGTAAGATGC
>AWOL01S0085446.1:0-15900 GCA_000715115.1 Nicotiana otophora
TTTTTCCCGAAGTTAACTTCACGTATCAAACTCCAGGAATAATTTATGAAGTTTGAATTGAAGCTATCCTCTATAATAACTTTGCTATTATGGTTACCGTTGAACTAGTAAAGGTTCAAACACTAGGGATCGTTATTGGAGTTTAAACGAGTAAAGGTTCAAATAGCAGGAATTATTCATGAGGTTTGAACTCCAACATATTTTAGTAGGGTTGCACTTGTCAAAAGCTTTGAAATCCAGTACCCATTGCTGGAATTGTGTTTTGTATTTTAGTTGGGGGCAAAAACGTCAATTTAATCGGATCAATGGCTACTTTGCCATTATAATTTAAAAAATGGCTACGTTCCAATAGCCGGCGCCAAAAGTGGCCAATCCAGCTAATATTTTCCATTTTATGGGTAAGTGGCCCTAAATATTTTATTTTTTTGGTACCTTCAAAATTTCTTTTAACAATAGTGGAGCCTTTGTTTGGATGGTTGTTACCTGTTGTATTAAATTATATTGTTACTTTAAATACAATATTTTATTTTGATTGTTACTTAAATTTTATTGTATGGTATTGTTAAATACGTCGTTACGTAATAGCAAAAAGTGCCACTTTATTGAACGACTAATTTAATGTGACCGCATCGTTACTTTATTTCTTTCTATCATTTTACCCTTTTTAATTATTAAATATTTATATTTTATTCTTTACCTTATCTTTTTATATAATAATATTATCTCTATCTTGAAAGTTTATTGTCCGTTAATTAAGACGATACAATAACAACCCTCCTCCAAGCAAGTTGTTAATTTGCTTTTTTCAATAATTCCTGGCAACTCCAACCGCACCCTAAACCTTCATTTCCATCTTCCGGTCGCCGTACTACCTCCGCCCTCAATTTCTCGACTTTCATTCCCCTTATTAGCCTCCGTGTGGATACCAAAGGTATACTTCTCCACTGATATTTCTTATTTTTCTGTTAAATTCCCCTAATTTCTATTTTCTTTCTTTGAATGTTTTGTTTGTTGAGTATGTTTCTGAATTGAAGTGAACTGCTCTGTTCCCACTCCCTTTGTTTAAAGAAAACCTCATCACCGACTTTGAAAAGTCCTTTTTCGTTTCTTTTTTGTTTCCGACATGAAAACGGCTTCGTAACTGCGTTCTCTGTTAAGAAATAAGTACAACGATATTCGGCATCCACAACAAACATCTACTTCTCCATTCGTATTTTTCAATTTTCGTTATAAGTAATCTCTCTGAGCTCTCTCTCTCTCTCTCTCTCTAAGACCGCCGCTTCATTTGCTCCTCCTTCCTCTCTCTAGGGTTTTGAGGTTTGAGCTTGTTCTATCGAAAAATCATAAATTTCTACTTTATTGTAGGGTTTTTGACTTTGCTGCACGGTAAAACGAGAATCTTTCCTCTGGTTTCACGCTGAGTTGCTGTGATTTGTTGGCCCCTGCAATTGGTTTTCCCTCAAGGTTTTGTTTCTTCTTCTTCTTTTCCTTTTGTTTAAGTTAATTCGGGCTTACTTTTTATTGATATAGAATTAGAATCATTTTTAGCTGCTCTTTATTTATGTTCTTGTTCTTTTTGGATGACATTTGGTAACAACTTAATTTAGATTATTGGAGCTAGATATTGTACTTTAGGGTTTAATTGTCATGTTCCTTGCAGTTGTATGCATAGAGTTGGTGGGAAATCGACTCTCATTAGGTCCTTTTTTTCCCGGAAATATTATTTTTTATGTGGCTCGTATTGATGCTGGGTGCTAACTTTTGTATTTTCTGCGTTGGTCCGATACATTCGAGGAGCATGTGGTGTTTGATCTTCCTTTTGTTTTGCGCGTAATTCACATCATTTTATCTTTATTTTCTGTTTTTGGATAATATCATGTAATGGCATAGTCCACGGTTTTTGTTGCTTGGAATCACACATTAGGGTTCAATTGGTTTGTAACTTGCACTTTTCTGCAATTTGTGCCGCTTTTTCAAATTCTAGTTTCTGTAGTGATTGAGATTAATGATCCATGATGATAGCTCATTTTTTAGCTGCATCGGTCTGATTTCTTTGGGGAGCATGTGTTGTTTGTCTTTGTCTTGTGGTGTTGACACGTTCACCCTAATTTGCCAGGTAGAAAACACCCGCTTCAAATTTTCTTACATCTCAATTCTATCTCCGCTGTTTTCTTTGCTCTGCTTCTGTTTAGTACCAAGCTCTTTGTTGTTCTTCTTCTCCAGGTTTTCCATTGTGTTCTTATCTTTACCCTCTTTGTCCTGTACGTGTTTGATAAAATTTCTCTTTCAGCTTTATTGTGTTTTTCTTTCTTCAAAGCATATTGGTTAGAAAAATTCCACGGAATTGTAGTAAAAATGTCCGGCTAAAGCTGTTTAGAGAAAAGACTACAAAGATGTTAGACTCCGGATTTCATGATTCTTTCTTATGAAATACATTATTTTTTTACAGTTCTGACGCGTATATTCCTCAAAACGAACGCTTCTACATTGTTCTTTATCCAGGTTTTTCGACCTACTCAATTCTTCTCCGAATTTCCTCTTTCTTTTAAATCTGTTCTCTGCTACACAGTTTATGACTTTTTCTTTTTCCTTTTTTTGTTCAAATTGGGTAAATTGTTGGTTGCGATTGTTTGTGAAATTACATACAATTTCAACCTCATGGCGTTAGTATATCATCTCTATTGTAAAAAGCTTATGGGATTTTTCGTATTCCAATTTGCCCTTTTATATGAAAAGTTTTAAGCTTTTTATACATTAGTTTTGGATTTTTGGTGCAGATTGTTATCTTAATTTTTTTCTATGTTGGATTTCTGTGGAATTATGATACATATGTGTTCTTACTCAAAAAATACAATATGTTTTTCTCATTATCTCCTTTTCTAATTTTGATTTATCAGCTTGCTATCAACAAGTTTATGATTTGTTGTGCGATGACACGGAGAATAATGTAGTCTGGAACTGAACTTTGGACTTTTACGTCTGCGAAGTGGACAAAAACTAAGATGAAAATTTTGTATGTCGATTACCTACTTTGTTGATGGTTGCTTTGATAAGAACATGGTCCCTGTCTCTTTGGACATTGGGATTTTTAGCTACTAACTTCCTTCCTTTTTAATAAGTTTATGTGTTGTTATCTGTAAGTTTATCATAGCCCCACAGATTTTCTTAGTGAGATTGACTAATTATGTTTAATGGGCATTCACCAATATCACTAAATTTTAGGATATGCTAGAAATTCTTGATTCTTAAATCCACCACAATCAATTCCTAAAGTTGTAGTATTTCCAACTTTACTTAGTTAGCACTTATCATGTTATTAACCTGAATATGGTCTGTCATAAAAGCGTTTGTTGGCAAGCTAAAATCTGGAAAGTTCTTTAGTACATCAAGTCACCTAACCCATAAGTTCAGATTCTTTGGTGGTTGTAGAGTTCACTTGTTTTTCTTCCATTTATTCTATGATTTATTTTGTTGTTGGCAGTAAACTTTCTCCTCTACCAGTTATTCACATAATGTCCTATACCATTGGTGTTTACTCACTATGAAGGTACCTAAAAACTTTTTTCATATTGCACATTTGGAATAGCAAAGATCATTACCAAGTTTGGGACCAAGCAATGGTACTAATAGGAGATGATGAATTAAGAGGTGCCTTCGATGTGCTTGAAGATGCAAACACTACCGAATTTTGGGGTATTATGTATCTATCTTTTATGTATGGTTCAACTAAATGGCAGTAGGGCTTTAAGTACAATATACTTTTGTCCTCTTTTGCATATATACATAAAAGTACCTCATTAGCACATGCTGTACATATAAATCTTTTGGTTATGGTAATCTATTTTGCTTTCAATATGGATCAGTGTTTATGTTTCTTCTGCCATAACACTATTGCTGAATTGACCTTCTCCATGAAATTATTTTCAGAATTTTGCCCGGATTAGTGTAAGGATCCAAGGTTTATGTCTATCCATGTGAAAAATAATTGGCTTATGTCTATCCATGATTCTGTCATTTTCATACAGAAGATTTAGTTATAGTTTCCTGTTTTGATTTCAATTTAGAGGGGTTCTCTATTGGCACAATAACATAAAGTCGAATCAAAAGTTTTACCTGTATTACTACCTCAAAAAACCCACGGAAGAAATTACATGAAACTTCTCATGATAAATCCAGCATTATCTCGCAACAATGCTAGCTTCGGTTGTGACATAGTTGGGGAAAAACTCTTTTAAGTGTTTAATTTTCACACTTTCTCTTTGTGAGTGAGTTTGCCTGAGGATTTACCATCTCATTTTCGATGAGACTGTGATATAAATACACCTACTTATCTTGATTCCAAAACTAATTTCTAAGGAAACATTATTCTCCGATTACTTGTATATACTTATTTTTGGTACTGAGGTCCTTTCTTACTTTTACTTTTTCTGTTAACTTTAACATGAAGTAGTGGTTTCTACTAACTAAGCCTATCCTTGATCTTGCTTGTGTCGAAACATATACTTAGTGGAAGTATATTACTCATTTTAACACAGTTGTTAGGTGCTCATTCATGAACTAATCTACTTTTCTGCTACGAAAGCAAGCAATTTAAAATTGATTTCTGCTGCAACTCAGTTTTGGTTACGATTCTTTTTATGTGTCTTGAGTTTGGAACAACTAAGTTTACTTCTCATCGGTACCACTTGCAGAAGTTTAAGCTGCCAGAACCTGTTCTTTGCCGGTGTTTTGGTTAGCGTGCGGTGACAAATAGCGACGAGGGCCCGCTTCATTGAAGCGAGAGGCGAGAAGCGAAGCGCTTGCCTTTTTGATGTGAAGCGACAATTTATACAAAAAAATAAAATATTAAATTTGCATATATATATATATATATATATATATATATATATATGTATGTATAACTAAAAACTCAATAGCAATAATATATTATTAAATATATCAATTCAAATATTAAAAACTCAATAGATAGTGTTGCTCGATCAAAAACAGAGAAAAAATAGAGCCAAAAAGAAAAGAGAGAAGAAGAAAAAGAAAGAAAGGAGAAAGAAGACCGAAGAAAGAAGAAGAAAGAAAAAAAATGGCAGAAGAACAAAGGAGAAGAAGAGAAGCGTACCTGGCTGGGTCGACTTGGATGAAGAAGAAAATGGCATAAGAGATGAAGAAGAAAATAGAATTGATGTGGCTGGGTCGACTTGGAGAAAAAAATCGTTGGTCTGCTCGACTGCTTGAAGAAGAAAGAAATCCCTGATAGCCCTAATCGTGAGTCTTTTTCTTTTAATCCTTGCGTTTTTTCTTTTATTTTTTAAAAAAGCGACGCTACAGTAGCTTCTTGCTACACTGTCGTCTCTCGCTACACAGGTAGAGGCGAGCGCTATTTTGAAAACGCAATGCAACAGAGGAAAAAAGCGCTGGATGCTCGCATCGCTACGCCTCACGCTATTAGCGCTAAGGCGAGCGCTATTTACAACCCTGCTCTTTGCATTGGTGGAATCCTAAAAGTAGAGCTCTTAGCCAGAGTTCAAAGACAAGAAGTTGATGGTCTTGTATATGGCCAGTTCCCTCTTTTGATTAAGTTTTTAGTTGTTGGGTGGCTATACTGATCTGTGCTTCCAAGTGCAGCGACCAGTTGATTTAAGTTTTGATTCGGATTTGTTTATTATGTCTTCTCTATTATGGAGAAACTGTTAGAGATGCTATTTTATTAAGTTAGTTATTGCTAGCTCAACTTGTATGTCCATATAAGACTATGAAATCTAGAGTACCCTTAGACAAAGATTCATTATTTGAATAGAGACGGGCCATAATAGAGTAGAATGGTAAGGAGGCTTCATATAGCCGACCTCAACTTGTGTGGGGTTGAGGGATAGTAGGGATATAACAACAACAACAACAACAACAACAACAACAACAACAACAACCCAGTAAAATCCCACAAGTGGGGTATGGAGAGGGTAGAGTGTACGCAGACCTTACCCCTACCCCAAGGGGGTAGAGAGGTTGTTTCCGGTAGACCCTCGGCTCAAGAAGACGAAAAGAGAGATAATAATCAGTACTATCAACAGAAAACAATAGAAATAATGTCAGCAACATAAGAAACAAAGAATAGCTGCAAAACACTAACAACAACCAGTAGATAAGACCCGCACAATGAAAAACGGGAGAATAGTGTGAACATAATATTAACCACTAGCCGTCTAAGACAAAACCCGATAAGGCTAGCGTAACATCTGTGCATAGTAGAAAAATGCTCAACTACCACCTAACCTACAACCCTAATGCTCGACCTCCACACCTTCCTATCACGGGCCATGTCCTCGGAAGTCTGAAGCCACGCCATGCCCTGTATGATTACCTCTCCCCAATACTTCTTAGGCCGCCCTCTACCTCTTCTCGTACCCACCAAAACCAATCGCTCACACCTTCTTACCGGGGCATCTGGGCTTCTCCTCCGTACGTGCCCGAACCATCTGAGCCTCGCTTCCCGCATCTTGTCATTTCTTGTCGTGGGCCAAATGTTCTCTTTTTCTTTTAGATTTTTGCTGCAAATTGGAGTTGCCCAATTATATAGAAGTTGGCTTGATTTCTGGGAGGTTTGATGGACTTTTGTAAACAGATTGTCTCGGAGTTGTACCAACGTATTCTACTATCCCGAAAAAACGGGACCAGACATACAACCCCAATTTTGCTACGATTTTCAATTTAAAAAGACAACACCACATAAAATCTATTGCCATTTGTTCCACGAACTTACAAAAATAGGTAACCGGTAAAATCTAGTGTGAAAAATATATATTTTTATTGTGTTCTTTTTATGTTCAAGTTATTCTTCTGAATGGTTACTGGTTTGTTACAGAGTAGAGGGAGTTTAGGGAGTTGTGGTGTCTCCAACTTCCCCGAATCACCTGTCTTTCTGCAGAGCGAAATTCCAAGTTGTTCTTTTTTCGTCTTTTTTTTTTAATTTCATTTTCTTTTGGTATTTTATCCCAGTTATATCAGTAGTTTCTTAGAGCCTTGTTTTAACTTTCAAGGCCATTCAACCCTTCGAGCTTAAGATTGTGTCAATACAAGTTTAACTCTAATGCTCCTTTATTTCTGTTTTACTCTTAGATGAGAATGTGCACAGTTCAAGAAAAGCCTGATAGCTCTAACAAGCGCAGGGAACTGAAGAAAACCAAAGTTGTTCTGTAGCTGGCTTGGCACATAGAGAGAAACTTCAGGCAGTTCTATGATATATAGGAACTAAGATTTTGTTGGTGATCTCTTGTGCATAGTTAAGGTTTAGATTCAGTATAGAACTGCCCTTTCTAAAATTCTTGGAATACTGTGATATACTTTGAGCATAAGATCGACAGGAAGGAACTTTCACAATTTTCATAATTCTTATTTCGTTCTTATGTGAAGTTTATGAATTGATCTTACCAAATAACTTCTGAGTTACAGATATATGTTAAGGCGTACAATGACATTAAACACTATGCTATTGCAGAACAGTTTAAATCACATGTCTTCTCAAATACTTGATTCAGAAGAAAAATAAAACACCTATACCTCATTTCATAAAAGCTGAAATTAAAAAACTTTACAAGCCTTTGCAATTTGAAATATGTGTTAAGCTCACAAATACCTCTTAATAGATTTTAATGTTGTCACGTCTTGGTTTAAACTCCGTTAAAAGTGGAGCAAACAGTCTATATTTTCTTTAGCAAAAACAGTAACAGAAATGTTAGATGTAGTTGCTGCTTCTGCTATTCGTTTTGATAATTTCAACAGAAATAAAAATGTTCGTGGATCTGCTAACGTGAAGCTTCATCTAGCCGTTGGGCCCGGGCTTAGCCCGGGCATAACCTCACTAGTGAATATTATATACATAAACTTAATTCAGTTATGTAACAACCAATTCAAAATCCACTTTATTGAAGAAATCTTCACAAATTAAGTAGTAGAGAAAAGGAAAAGAATAGGCCTATCCTCAAGGTTACTAAGCATCACAGGAGTATATAAAGAAAAGTGGGAAACAGAAATAAACCTAAACCAAGTGCATCACAAGTGGATTACTAGTTTTTCTTGGGGTGCACACTGTAATAATCGCAACTTTCAGTGGGAAGGTAGAAAATCATCGATTTTTCTTAGAAGTCTTTATCAGAAAACGAGGGTCAGTGCTATCGGCGACTTAAGCAAAATATCGCCCGTAGTATTTCGTTACTGCAAATCGTAGATTACTCGGCAGTCAAAAAAGGTGAGCTTCATTTTTTGTTCTATAATTAAATGAAATTGACTCGAATAGAGCGAAATGGATATAAAGGATTTGTATAGTCAATTAAACTAGTTTTTTGGGATTGAGGTGTAGTTTGGTGATTGATTGATTGATTTCTATATTTAACCTTTTACTATTGTTCCTTGAAATTGTAGGTAAGCACAAAATTACACACTTAGGCATGTGTTCAGGAGATTGAATTTGTTGTAGGTTTATATGTTGTGCTTTTGGTGTGGGAGGTGATTAGGGTTTTCCGTTTATTGGTTTGACTTAGCTATGACTGATGATGTTCAACTTTGATTTGTGAGATAGAATTGGAACTAGCTAGGAAACCATAAGCTCTCATTTTTTTGATAGCCGCGATATCCGGGCCAGCTTGCTAATTCCACAAGATACCTGCTACCTTCCACCAGCAATCAGGTACTCTGTCCACCAAGGCTTAGACAGATGGAAAGAAATCACCCAATATTTTTGTCTCCGAGATTTGAACCCGAGACCTCATGGTTCTGAACCCACTTTATTGACCACCAGGCCACACCTTTGGGTGTTAAACATCAGCTCTCATTTTAGCCCCCATGGCTTAGTTCAAGTGGCAAAATATTGGGGGATTTGTGAGTTGCATCACAAGTTCGAGCTCTGCATCATGCGAACTAGGCCTGGTATTTAACTATTTAAGTGGTGAAGAGTAGAAGGGCGGGCCCATTATGAAGGCTGCGGTTGGTTCTAAGGGTTGGCTCTGGACGTATGTCCTTGATGTCAAAAAAAATATCAGCTTTCATTTCGCGGGGTTTTAGAGAAATTACTTATAGTTTGTCAACGAAACCACGAAAAAATTATTGTTTTTTCTTGTGTGCATTAGAATGCCAATGATTATGTGCAGTTAAATAAGATGAAATTCTTGGACTAGCCCGTTCTCGGTAGTGTATTTGGTTGGGAATAAAAATATTTATGGAAATTTTGAGGTAGGCCAAAATAGAGTAAGATAGATATAGATGAGTCATATAGATAGGATTGAGGCTCAGTTGATTGATTGTTTGATGGAAACTTTGTAGTTGAGTCTCAGCTCTGTTTTTATTTTTAGAACATTCAGAACGGACCATAAAAATAGAGGTGATATATGCAGAATCATTCTAGGTCTACACATGTGAGAGCATGACTTTTTGATCAAAAGCCTCATTCTTCCCGAATTAGATTGCTAAATAGCTAACCTTTTGCTGCTGTTATTCTGAAGGAAGTGGCAGGCAATATTTTGAACCTTTTCACGCTAGATTTTACTAGTTACCTATTTTTGTAAGTTCGTGGAACAAATGGCAATAGATTTTATGTGGTGTTGTCTTTTTAAATTAAAAATCGTAGCAAAATTGGGGTTGTATGTCTGGTCCCGTTTCTTCGGTATAGTAGAATACATTGGTACAACTCCAAGACAATCTGTATAAGAAAGTCCATCAAACCTCCCAAAAATCTAGCCAACTTTTATATAATTGGGCAACTCCAATTTGCAGCAAAAATCTAAAAGAAAAAGAGAACATTTGTCCTACGACAAGGGATGACAAGATGCGGGAAGCGAGTCTCAGATGGTTCGGGCACGTACGGAGGAGAAGTCCAGATGCCCCGGTAAGGAGGTGTGAGCGGTTGGTTTTGGTAGGTACGAGAAGAGGTAGAGGGCGGCCTAAGAAGTATTGGGGAGAGGTAATCAGACAAGAGATGGCCCTTGATTTCAGATTTCCGAGGACATGGCCCTTGATAGAAAGGTGTGGAGGTCGAGCATTAGAGTTGTAGGTTAGGTGGTAGTTGAACATTTTTCTACTCTGCACAGGTGTTAGGCTAGTCTGATCGGGTTTTGTCTTAGACGGCTAGTGGTTAATTAATATTATGTTCACACTATTCTCCCGTTTTTCATTGTACCGGGCCTTATCTACTGGTTGTTGTTAGTGTTTTGCATCTATTCTCTATTTCTTATGTTGCTGTCATTATTTCTATTGTTTTCTGTTGATAGTACTGATATATTATCTCTCTTTTCGTCTTCTTGAGCCGGGGGTCTACCGGAAATAGCCTCTCTACCCCCTCGGGGTAGGGGTAAGGTCTGCGTACACTATGCTCTCCCCAGACCCCATTTGTGAGATTTTACTGGGTTGTTGTTGGGATATTCTTAGAAAGCGCTCATCTTTGAGGCCATTTTGGGGTGCGTTAATCTGCTCTTTAGTATTACTTATTGATCTGCTGAAATTACTCTGAAAGGGCGTTTGGGAAGGGAAAGATAAGGCTACAAGAGATGAAATGCTTATGTACTTATATTGTCAGTTTTGAGTTTTTGGGATGAAGCTACAAACTTTTAGGGTGTGTTTGGTACGAAGGAAAATATTTTTCGGAAAATGTTTTTCAATTTTCCCATGTTTGGTTGGTTTAAATGTTTTGGAAAACATTTTCTTTCTAAACTCATTTTCCTTATCAAGAGAAGGGAAAACATTTTCCAACACTTCTTCTCAACCTTCTCCACCCTCACCAACCCATCCCACACCCCCACACCCACCCACCTAACCCCACCCCATGCCTACCCACCTCACTCCCTCTCTCCAAATAGGCTTCTTTTTCAAATTTCAGTTTTTTTTCCGTCACCACCCACCCTATCACCCCCCGCGCGCTCAACTCTTTTATTTTTTTTTTAATTTCAATTTGTTATTTATTCGTTTTTCTGCACCATCCATCCCTCACCCTGCCAAACCCCACCCCTCACTGCCCCCAACACCCACACAAAAAAAGTTTATTTTTTTACTTTTTCTTTTTGTAATTTTCAAATTTCTGTTTTTTCTTTTTTTCTGCAACCCCCACCCCCGGATTTTTTTTTAATATATATTTTCAGTTTTAGTTTTTCATCTTTCGGTTTACAGGTTCGAAATTTTACAAGTTCCAAATTTATGAGTTCGGAGGTTTATGTGTTTGGAAGTTTACAGGTTCGAAATTTCGCGGTTTCGAAACCTTAGCGGTTCGGAAGTTTATGAAATTTGTGGGTTCGGAAGGTTGTTGGTTCGAAAGTTTATGGCTTCATGTTTATTGTATCTAAATTATTTATGAATACTCTTGAGAAGTTATTTTCCTTAATTTGTGTACCAAACACCGGAAAATGAATAAGATTACTACTTGTTTTCCAAAAAAATATTTTCTTGGAAAACATTTTCCGTTATACCAAACACACCCTAAGTCATTTACCCAATTCTTCCAAAGTATAATCACTTTATATCTAATAATTTGGAATTCGTTGTGTGAAAATCCCCCTTAAATCCAACTACTTGGTATATCAACAATGCCCTAGAGAACTTGATAATTAATATTTTTTATCAGGAAAAAAGTATTGTATTCAAGGGGGCATTTTATTTATGTTAGGGTCTTAGGAAAATTTATTATGGAAAGAATCTTCTAATTAACAATTTTTTTTGTCCACCAAGGATTGCCTGCTGCATTTGTTAATTGGTTATGTTACCAATTACCTTTTATAACTTTTAATGGTTTTGCCTCATTCAGGGCTTCCACAAAGATTTGCCTCTGATTTTAAATTTCCAGTATGGAGATCATTGTTTTGTAGGTGGTTTGACACTGTATAATCATGTTTTCTGCAGTTCCACCACATGGATGATCATCAGGAAATGGAAAGGTTTGGGATGGAGAACGATTTTGAAGATGGTCAGTGGATCGGTGGTGAGTTCTACTACCGGAAGCGCAAAGAAAAGAAGCGTGTTCAAACCAAGGATGATGTCCTCTTTGGTGTTTTTGCTTCCGACGATAGTGACTCTGACTATGAGGGATCCTCCAAGAAGCGGAAAAAAGGCCTTTCCACGAAGGCTGACCTCACCAAACCTGTTAACTTTGTTTCAACTGGAACAGTCATGCCCGACCAAGAAACAGATCGCAATTTCAAAGAGGAGAAGAACCAGAAAATGTCCGAAGAGAGCAAAGGTTTGGGATCTNCCACTGGTTATGCTCAAAAAACCCGAACTTTGAAGAAGTGACAAAATGGTATTTGGGTTGGAAGGAACTTATTCCACCTGAACTTCTGGCAAATGAACACGTTCGCTATCGACTTAATGTCGGTCTAGACATGATGAACCAGGCTGTTGAAGGCTCAGAGGTGGCTGAACCTGGTTTGAGGGAGAACATAAGTTATCTTAGGGTTCTTGAACAAAGGCAGTTTGAGACTCAGAAAAAAGCAGCAGCGCAATTTCAATCCCGTCCTTCTGTGGGCTCGAACAGTGGAATCCAAATGGACGGTACAGGTGGCGGGGATGAGATGAACTTGAAAAGAGTTATTGAAGTTTATGCACAACAGAATGATTTGTTGTTCCAGCTTAAGCCCGGGCGAATGCAAGATGGTCATCAGATATATGGTTTTGGTAAAATCAGCATTATTATAGATTCTCTCAATCAGAAGGTATTTGCACAAGTAGAGGACAGGTGGTCTTTGGTGTCACTTGAGCAGCTGTTGGACCTGCAAAAGTTAAAGAGCCGATAAGCNATTTCAAAGAGGAGAAGAACCAGAAAATGTCCGAAGAGAGCAAAGGTTTGGGATCTGGAGCATCTGTTGGCCTTGGATTTAGTACTAGTTCCTCGAAGAATATTGCTGCTGATGAATACACCAAAACACAGGCCCAGGTTGAAATTGAAGAGGAAAACTTTCTGCCCACTGCTTTTGGGAGGAAGATTAAAGAAGGTGCCCTAAGACGTGAGAAGGAAAGGGAAAAGGAGAAGTCTATGTTGGCCAAGAAATCTTCTGAATCAGGGAGAAGGGAACCTGATGGTGATGTTGGTGGCTTTGAGAAGCATACCAAGGGGATTGGGATGAAGTTGCTTGAGAAGATGGGTTATAAGGGAGGTGGGTTGGGGAAAAATGAGCAAGGAATTTTGGCTCCGGTCGAGGCAAAGCTTAGGCCCAAGAATATGGGAATGGGCTTCAACGACTATAAGGAGACTAGTGCACCAACTCTTCAAGAATCAGAGGGAAAGCCTGTTGCTCGTCCTGCTCAACCTGTGAAAGGCCACTCAAAAGCGAAGCTTTGGTCAAAGCAAGCTAAAAAACTGAAGAAGGTTTACATTACAGCTGAAGAGTTGTTAGCCAAAAAGCAGGAGCAGGGCCTGGAAGTTGTTCAGAAGGTCTTTGATATGAGGGGTCCACAGGTTCGAGTTTTGACGAATCTGGAGAACTTGAACGCTGAAGATAAAGCAAGGGAAAATGATGTTCCAATGCCTGAACTTCAGCATAATATTAGGTTGATTGTGGATTTGGCGGAACTTGACATACAGAAAATTGACAGTGATTTAAGAAATGAGAGAGAAACAGTTGTTGCTTTGCAGAAGGAGAAGGAGAAGTTCCAAGCTGAGGCAGCTCGCCAGAAAAGGCAGCTTGATAATATGAAAGAGATTGTCAGTGTATTGGACCGGATTGGGGAAGAGAGCACATCTGGTACTCTGACCCTAGACTCCCTTGCAGCAGCATTTGCAGACTTGCAGCAGCAGTATTCTGAGGAATACAAACTCTGCAACTTGTCAAGCATAGCATGCTCATATGCTCAGCCTTTATTTATACGTGTTTTTCAAGGATGGGATCCACTTCAAACTCCAACACATGGAATGGAGGTGGTTTCCAGGTGGAAGTATCTTTTGCAAGGGGATGACATTTTTACTATCTCTGATGCTGCATCTCCTTATACTCAAATATTCATGGAAGTTGTTTTCCCTGCCATTAGAATATCCGGCACCAATACCTGGCAGGCAAGGGACCCTGAACCAATGCTTCGTTTTTTGGAGTCCTGGGAGAAGCTGTTGCCTCCTGCAGTCCTTCAGACAATACTGGAAAACATTGTCTTGCCCAAATTATCAGCTGCTGTGGACTCCTGGGATCCACGTCGAGAAACAATTCCAATCCATTCCTGGGTTCATCCATGGCTGCCCTTATTGGGTCAAAGGTTGGAAAGCTGCTATCACACTATACGTAACAGATTGGAAAGTGTACTGCATGCTTGGCACCCAAGTGATATGTCTGCATACTACATATTGTCTCCTTGGAAGACCGTGTTTGATACAATTAACTGGGAAAAACTGATGGTCAGATTTATTGTTCCAAAGTTGTTAAATGTAATGCATGAATTCCAAATAAATCCAGCAAATCAGAACCTTGATCAGTTCTATTGGGTCCGTACTTGGGCTACTGCTATTCCCATCCATCACATGCTTCCAATACTGGATATATTCTTCAACAAGTGGGAAGTAGTTTTGTACCACTGGTTATGCTCAAAAAACCCGAACTTTGAAGAAGTGACAAAATGGTATTTGGGTTGGAAGGAACTTATTCCACCTGAACTTCTGGCAAATGAACACGTTCGCTATCGACTTAATGTCGGTCTAGACATGATGAACCAGGCTGTTGAAGGCTCAGAGGTGGCTGAACCTGGTTTGAGGGAGAACATAAGTTATCTTAGGGTTCTTGAACAAAGGCAGTTTGAGACTCAGAAAAAAGCAGCAGCGCAATTTCAATCCCGTCCTTCTGTGGGCTCGAACAGTGGAATCCAAATGGACGGTACAGGTGGCGGGGATGAGATGAACTTGAAAAGAGTTATTGAAGTTTATGCACAACAGAATGATTTGTTGTTCCAGCTTAAGCCCGGGCGAATGCAAGATGGTCATCAGATATATGGTTTTGGTAAAATCAGCATTATTATAGATTCTCTCAATCAGAAGGTATTTGCACAAGTAGAGGACAGGTGGTCTTTGGTGTCACTTGAGCAGCTGTTGGACCTGCAAAAGTTAAAGAGCCGATAAGCGTCTTAAGTTCTTGAATTTTACAGTACAAAAGCAACTCCAAGTTTTCTGAAACTAATGTGTAGGCTTCACGTACCTTTCTGCACTGGATCTTTCATTGTGCTGCAGCAAGTCATGAGAAGATGAAGTGCTTCTTTTCTCCCTAGTGGCATTTTACTGCTTCTTTAGTGAGATTTTGACGTGTAAGTTTCCTTCGTTCTACATTTGCATTTGGCAAAATCACTAGAAATGAGAGAGACGTGAGTTTCAGTCTTTCTGGCTCAGAAATTTTTACATTTTCATATTGTTTTTGTTCGTGAATTTCTTTATATATAAGCACTAGATGTTCAATATCTATTTAAATATATAAATGTCAATCCTAACTTAGATTTTCCTATCAACTCTTAATGTTCAGCCATATTATAACTGTTTCATAGATTTGTTTTGATCGGCCACTAATCTGTTTTATTCTGTGGAGGATAAAGGCGGGTTGATTTAGAAATAATGATGATTGAATGCAAAGGAGTTACCTAACTCCTTGAAGTCTATCTGATGCAAACCAGAGAAGGAGGGTGCTTATTATCTGTGAATAGTTGATGCATGCGGGCTTGTACTGGTAAAAAAGAAGACTAAAAGAGAGAAACTAAGGAATGCATCAGAGGCTGTCTAGAAAATTCCATTCTTCAATTAGGACAGCTGCTCCTTAGACTTAGAGAAAGATTAATGGATTGAATTGAAAACTCTAAGAGTTGACCTCTATATGTCGTTTACTTTATAGTGAAATATCAAAGACAAGCTATTAAGGTGTAAAGATAGGAGATTTGCGAAAGATTAGAGTTTAAACCTCCGTATCCCCCCCC
>AWOL01S0085446.1:26535-38623 GCA_000715115.1 Nicotiana otophora
TTACATTGTTAGGTTTAGGAGGAGATTTCTAATATCAACTCTGAAACTTCTCATACAATACAGTATTGTTGGGTTCAACAAGCCCAAGATATTCTAAATATATAGTGATATTATTCGTTTTGGTCCAAATCCGTACGGTTTTCTCAAAAGGTCTCACATCATTAAGAGATCCCTACACCTTATATGTAGGTTCCCAGTCTTTTCAGCTACCAAAGTGAGACTTTGTTCGCACACCCAACAATACTCTTTCCCTCGAACTAAGTTCCATGTAGCCAATTATTACGATCCACGAGTCAATTTTCGAGATTCACTGTATGCTATCACATCTTCAGTGTATTAAAGAAACCGAAGCCTGCTATAGCTTCTTCTTGTCTATGTACCCGCAACTAGACTCTTCTAATTTGTGTACTTTTCTAGACTCGTAAGGTGATGTTTGGCGATTATTCAATATTTTATGACATTACTTGCCTTGCATTTTAAGGATTTAATGATAAGTGTGATGCTTGAGATTAATTGAGTTGGTTATATATGTAGGAACTTTGTAATGCAAAGTAGGAAGGAAGTTGCATAAAATAGCATTGAAGACGTGGAAGTAAAGCATGAAAGGGAAGTCGGCACAAGGCACGATAAATTCAGAGCCCCAGACGGTGCCCCACTTCACCAATGGTGCCAAACCTGCTGTGCCCCATAGCGCCTCACGATACCAGAGTTGTGCCCCAGACGAAGCCTAGCGAGATCCAGCTAGCGCCTCAGACACTGCCTTGCATTAACACCCCTTTTTTATGAGTAGCTTCATATGATGTATTATGACTTTCATGTATCGTCGGTTTTGGTTTTCGAGTGGTTCGAGATTGATTTGGAAGAATGATTTTCAATTTGGAAGCTTTAAGTTGGAAGAGTTGACTTGACTTTTGTGTATTTGACCTTTGATAAGGGTTTTTATGGTTCTGTTAGGTTCGTGTGGTGATTTTGGACTTGCGCATATTTTTGGATTTGCGTTTGGATGTTTCTAGAAGGTTTTGGCTCTGATTGGCGAAGGTTGGCAGTTTGAAGATTTGGAAAGTTCATAGGTTTGACTGGGAGTTGAATTCGATATTATTGAGTTTGGATTGTTCTTCCAAGAGTTGGAATAGGTTCATTAGTCATTTGAAACTTATGTGCAAAATTTGGGGTGATTTCGAGTTGTTTAGACGTGTTCGGCGTAATTTGGAATTTGGATATTTGAAATAGTTTATTAAGCTTGAATTAGGGTGCGATTCGTGATTTTGATGTTATATTGTGGGATTTGAGGCCTTGAGTAGGTATTTGGTATATTTTGGGATTTGGTGGTATAACCTTACGGGGCCCCGAGGGGCTCGGGTGAGTTTCAGGTGGGTTAGACTATTTTCTTTCAAGCTAGTGTTGCTGGTTTTTCTGTTGTTGCTGATGTCCTTCGTGATCGCGAGGAACAAGCCGCGATCGCATAGTGATTCTTGGAGCTGGGAGAGTTTGTGTTTCGCATTCGATACAGGGGCATCGTGTTAGCGATGGTTAGGTGATTTGGTGTTATGCGTTCGCGTCTCGATGTCATGTTTGCAAAGGTGTGCAGGCGTGGCAGATGTTGTCCATCGCGTTCATGTGGGTGATGCCTCGAACAATTAGGATTACTCAGGGGCAGTGCTATTTTCTTCTACGTAATCGCGAGCACTATATCGCGATCGCGATGCAGGTAACTGGGCAGTGCTTATAAGTACTATATTGCGGACTTTTAGCTCATTTTATCACATTTTGAATTTGGGAGCTCGGATTTGGGCGATTTTGGAGGGAATTTTAACGATTTGAATTGGGGTAAGTATTTTGACTCGGATTTGAATATTTTTCATGATTTCATCTTGATTTCGGCATATGATTAATGAATCTAAAAGGGAAATTTGGGGTTTTTGTCGAAACGTTTCTAATGTGAATAATTGGGTTTTGAACATCGATTCAGAGTCGGATTTTGATGAAACTAGTATGGTTGGACTTATATTCGAATGGGTTATCAAAATTTGTGAGTTTTGTCAGATTTCGAGGTGAGGGACCAAGTTGATATATTTGTTGACTTTGAGTATTTGATTGAAGATTCGACCTTTATCGTTTGGGTTTGATTCCTATGGCATTATTTGATATTTTTGAGTTATTTGTGGCTAGTCTCGAGCCGTTCGGAGGTCGATTCGTGAGGGATGGCGTTTCTAGAGTATTGATTTGGTTTTATTGAGGTAAGTATCTTACCTAAACTTGGTTGAGGCACTAGTTGCCTGAGTTATTTGTGATAGCTACGTGCTATAGGTGGCGTACATATGTGGGGTTGAGCCCATGTGCATGCAACGGGGTGGTTTTCATGCTCGGGGTAGTGCTTAGGATATCATATGCCTTGATTTGGTTGCTAAGCCTAGTGCTGTGGTGTTTCTTATATTTGTACCCCTGTTGTGACTTATTTGGACCATATTTGAGGTCACATAAAGGTTAATCTCCTGATTGAACCTGATAATTGTTATTTTCGTGATACAATTGCCTGATTTGAGCTATGATAATCTTAGTTATGTTTGGTCGCAGGGATGACCTTTGGAATTCATTGTGATCTTTGAAAAAGCCTCATTAGCCTTTCGAAGCGATGATTGCATAAATGTTATCACTAGTTAACCCCATTTGAGCTTTTAACTTTTTCTTTGGCTACCACACTACAAACCTTTACCCCTTTTGTGAATAATTACCTCTTTTGAACCCACTCCTCGTTGAATGTTAAGAATGGGGTTAAAAACCTAAGTTGGGGGTGTTGGTGTCAATTGGGAAATGGTGAAGATGAGTATCATGTGTAGAAGCAAATCCCTCGAGGTTGTGTCTTGTGAAGCGTGTGGCTATGTTAGATCCAACATACTTGAAACCAAAAGCTTCATATCATCCTAAGCCACGAAATTCTCAATCTACAAACCAAAAGCAAAAACAAATGAAAAGAAAAAAAAAGAAGAGAGAATGGAGTCTTGAGCACATTCAAGAGGAAGCATAACTAGAGGGTAGTTTCGAAATTCAAGGTGGTTCAATGTTGGCAACTAGAGGTCAATAGGGGCTACGTGGTTTAAAAAAGATGCAAATTGCGAAAAGAAAGACAAATATGAGTAGTGTTCCAGGAGGGAGTAGTCACTTGTATCCCAAATACTTATCTTACCCTTCCCGCAACCTATATTACAAGCTTACAAAGTCCTTATGTGATCTCCTACCGAATGTCTAAGTTAGTGGCCAAAGAAAATAAGGGCAAGCCTATGGTATGATATTTGTTAGTACTTGAACTTCTTTGTTGAGTGTGAGTGACTTTATGCATATGTACCTTGTGTTGTTGTTGTGAATATAGTGATTTTGGGATCTTATGAGGGCATATGAATTATGATAGATTGGTAATGTTGATAAATTTCAAATTGAGTCAAATGAGCATATCTAGTAGGCTAGTGGTTTGAATCTGTTTTTGAGCCTTGTTTGTTGTCATTTGATTGTTTTGAAAGTTTAATGCCTTTTTGAAATTGTGTTTTGAAATGAGGATGTTATTTGGTTAAAGTTCACATGCTTGTAGTCTAATTATTTGTACCAACCAAAGTCATGAGTGTGTGTTGTGCTTAATTAAGGAATGTATTTTGGAAATGATAATGATACTATGTGAGCTTGAGATGATAGTTTCCCATTGAGTTATTGGTTTTGATTTACTTGAGGATAAGCAAAGACTTTAAGTTGGGGGTATTGATAAGTGGTGATTTTACAACTTAATCTAGTCTCTTTCCTTTATTTTTTGTATCTTTTATCTATAAAATGATGCTATTTATGGTATGTATCGCTATTATTTCAGGTACAATGGGTCACAAATAGAATAGAGATCAAACAAAGTGGAATTCAGCCAAAAAAGAGTTGAAAGGAAGAAATCTAAAAAATACCTTAGATATCGCAAATGGCAGCAGGAGCTCGCAAATACGAAGTGAACCATACTAGTCAATGCTCGCAAATGCGAATTGCTTAACCTCAATTGCAAAATGTAGAGACAAGGAAGAGGTCACAAATACGAAGTCAATCAGACAGTTAACGTTCGCAAATTCGGACTCCTTGAACGCAAAATACAAGTGAAGAAGTCAGAAAAAAATGCGTCTGTGTCGCAATTGCGATGGTCAACAGTAAATCCAAGTTCACAAATGCGAACCTTTCTTCGCAAATGCGATCCACGGGCTTTAGTTCTGGTTAAATTTTCCATTTCATATTTTCTTGATCCTGAAACTACAAATACTCAACCTAGCTCATCTTTGGGATATCTTTGGCAGAAAATACAAGTTTTGGGAGCTAGGGTTCTTACACCACACTTAAGGATTAAAGATTTGAAGACTTTGGATGAGATTTTCTTACCCTTTTTTACTCATTTCTTCAATTTTTTAATTTTTATTGAATATCTAAGTGTGTAGCATTTTATTATATTACTTGAACCTTGTATATGGAAATTTTTTAATTGTTATAGTTTGTATTAAAAATCTTGTTATGCTTATGTATTGAATAATTTTTATTAATTATGATGTGAGTTAATTATTTCTTTAATTATTCTTGTTCTTTAATATTTTCAAAGGGATTAACTAACCCTAAGACTCGCCTATTAACTTCAGGTTAAATCTTGGAAAAGGCAAATGCGGGGTTGGAAAATATTAACAATAACTTGAGGCGTTAACCCTCATTTTATAGATTCTACCTAGGGATAGGATTGAACTACTTGTATCCACATTCGGGTGTACTTAATTCTCTTACTTATTTTTGGGATAATTCAATTAGGAAGTGATTTTAGTCTTCGTAAGAATCTAATAAGAACTAATATCCGAGGCTAATTAACATAAATTCGCTCATATTTTTATAAAATCGTGAAATACATTAGATCATTACTCGAGTGTAATTCCTCTTCTATCCATGCTTGTAGATACTGGTCATTCTCCTTACTTTTTAGGATAGTTTATATTTTCATATTTAGATATAATATTTTCTTAAAACCCCTATTAGTGTTTGGCTTAGCATAATAAGCGATAATTCTCTTACTCGTCTAATCGCCTATGTATTATTCCCTGCGGGATTTGATCCCGACTCATAGTTGGGTAAATTATATTGCATGCAACCGTATACACTTACTCTTTGAAGAGTGAATTTGGACGTTATCATGTACCAAAGAAGAAGAAAGAAAATGTCACTCCTGAAGGTGAATTGATCTCTAAGCTCATGGGAGAAAGCGATAAGGATGACACTTCCTCTGGGAAAACAGCAATTGCAATGCCTCCACCACCTTTCCCCNTTATTTTGGAAATGATAATGATACTATGTGAGCTTGAGATGATAGTTTCCCATTGAGTTGTTGGTTTTGATTTACTTGAGGATAAGCAAAGACTTTAAGTTGGGGGTATTGATAAGTGGTGATTNAAGGAATGTATTTTGGAAATGATAATGATACTATGTGAGCTTGAGATGATAGTTTCCCATTGAGTTATTGGTTTTGATTTACTTGAGGATAAGCAAAGACTTTAAGTTGGGGGTATTGATAAGTGGTGATTTTACAACTTAATCTAGTCTCTTTCCTTTATTTTTTGTATCTTTTATCTATAAAATGATGCTATTTATGGTATGTATCGCTATTATTTCAGGTACAATGGGTCACAAATAGAATAGAGATCAAACAAAGTGGAATTCAGCCAAAAAAGAGTTGAAAGGAAGAAATCTAAAAAATACCTTAGATATCGCAAATGGCAGCAGGAGCTCGCAAATACGAAGTGAACCATACTAGTCAATGCTCGCAAATGCGAATTGCTTAACCTCAATTGCAAAATGTAGAGACAAGGAAGAGGTCACAAATACGAAGTCAATCAGACAGTTAACGTTCGCAAATTCGGACTCCTTGAACGCAAAATACAAGTGAAGAAGTCAGAAAAAAATGCGTCTGTGTCGCAATTGCGATGGTCAACAGTAAATCCAAGTTCACAAATGCGAACCTTTCTTCGCAAATGCGATCCACGGGCTTTAGTTCTGGTTAAATTTTCCATTTCATATTTTCTTGATCCTGAAACTACAAATACTCAACCTAGCTCATCTTTGGGATATCTTTGGCAGAAAATACAAGTTTTGGGAGCTAGGGTTCTTACACCACACTTAAGGATTAAAGATTTGAAGACTTTGGATGAGATTTTCTTACCCTTTTTTACTCATTTCTTCAATTTTTTAATTTTTATTGAATATCTAAGTGTGTAGCATTTTATTATATTACTTGAACCTTGTATATGGAAATTTTTTAATTGTTATAGTTTGTATTAAAAATCTTGTTATGCTTATGTATTGAATAATTTTTATTAATTATGATGTGAGTTAATTATTTCTTTAATTATTCTTGTTCTTTAATATTTTCAAAGGGATTAACTAACCCTAAGACTCGCCTATTAACTTCAGGTTAAATCTTGGAAAAGGCAAATGCGGGGTTGGAAAATATTAACAATAACTTGAGGCGTTAACCCTCATTTTATAGATTCTACCTAGGGATAGGATTGAACTACTTGTATCCACATTCGGGTGTACTTAATTCTCTTACTTATTTTTGGGATAATTCAATTAGGAAGTGATTTTAGTCTTCGTAAGAATCTAATAAGAACTAATATCCGAGGCTAATTAACATAAATTCGCTCATATTTTTATAAAATCGTGAAATACATTAGATCATTACTCGAGTGTAATTCCTCTTCTATCCATGCTTGTAGATACTGGTCATTCTCCTTACTTTTTAGGATAGTTTATATTTTCATATTTAGATATAATATTTTCTTAAAACCCCTATTAGTGTTTGGCTTAGCATAATAAGCGATAATTCTCTTACTCGTCTAATCGCCTATGTATTATTCCCTGCGGGATTTGATCCCGACTCATAGTTGGGTAAATTATATTGCATGCAACCGTATACACTTACTCTTTGAAGAGTGAATTTGGACGTTATCATGTACCAAAGAAGAAGAAAGAAAATGTCACTCCTGAAGGTGAATTGATCTCTAAGCTCATGGGAGAAAGCGATAAGGATGACACTTCCTCTGGGAAAACAGCAATTGCAATGCCTCCACCACCTTTCCCCCAAAAATATTATAGAAAATAATGACGATCAGATGTTTAACAAGTTTCTTGATATGCTGATCTAAGTCCAATTGAACTTACCCCTTGTTGATGTGATGCGCGAAATTTCAAAATATTCTTAGATTAAGGATATAGTTGCAAACAAGAGAAAAGAAGGCTGACTGAGTTTGAGACTATGGCACTCACCGAAGAGTGTACCTTAAAAATTCAAAGGAAACTTCCCCAAATATTTGAAAGATCCAGGCAGCTTTACTATTCCAGTGAGAATGAAGAAGTAGATGCAGGGAGAGCATTCTGTGTTTAGGGACAAGCATAAATTTGATTTTCCTGACAGTCTTTTGTTGGCTAGGGTTGGGCGCGCCAAGACCCACTACAGTCATGTTGCAATAGTTGATAGGTCCATTATCAATCCCGATGGGGGTGATAAAAGATGTGTTGTTGCAATTTTGTCAATTCATCCTCCCTGTGGATTTTATCATTCGAGACTATGAAGACGATGAACAATTCCCTTTCATATTAGGGTGACCCCTCTTAGCCACCCCTGATGCAGTCATCAAAGTTAGAGAGGGAAAAATGATCATGAGAGTTGATAATGTGGAAGCAATTTTCAATGTGTGTAAGGCAATTCAGTTTCCTATCCATTATGAGTATCTTGCCATGATATCTATGGTGGAGGAAAAAGAGAAGATATGTGACCTGGGTGTATATCTAGACGATTCTCTAGACAAAACTCTCTTGTTATTTGACGGCATTGACTTTGATGAGGAGGTCAAAGAGATGGTGCACAATCTGAATGCATGCAGTTTTAGAAAAGGAGTGATTAATTTTGAGCTTCTAGATAGACCCAATAGGCCACCACCCAAGCCATATATTGAAGAAGCTCTATAATTGGAGTTTAATACCTTACCCTCTCACCTTCATTAAGCATATTTGGGTAGTAATGAAATATTGCATGTTGTTGTTTCTTCTAATTTATCTAACTTATAGGAATAGAAGTTCCTAAGAGTACTTAGAGCCACAAGCACGCAATTGGATGGACCATAGCGGATATACGTGGAATTAGCTCGGCTTTCTGTACGTATACAATTCTTATGGAGGATGATCACAAACCAAGTATGGAACACCAACGCCGCTTGAATCCAGTCATAAAGGAGGTAGTTAGAAAACAAATGAGAAAGTGGCTCGACCCATATTTTATATTTTCTATCTCTGATAGCAAGTGGGTGAGCCCAGTCTAGTGTGTGCCAAAGAAAGGTGGTATGACAATCGTGGTAAATGAAAATAATGAATAGACTCCTACTAGAACTATCACATGTTGGAGAATTTCCACATATTATAGGAAGTTAAAAAATGCCACAAGAAAAAATTACTTTTCCCTCTCCTTTATTGATAAAATGTTAGACAAATTAGCCGGACAAGATTATTATTCTTTTCTGGATGGATATTCTAGATGTAACCAAATTTTGGTGGAACCTGAGGATCAAGAGAAGACTACCTTCACCTGTCCCTATGGCGCATATAATTTTAAATGAATGCCATTTGGGTTGTATAATGCGTCTGTGATTTTTTAAAGGTGTATGATGGTAATCTTCATTGATATGGTAGAAAATTTATTGAAGTATTTATGGATGATTTTTCGGTCTTTGGACTGTCTTTGGATGAATGCTTAATGAATTTTAGTAAAGTGCTTGCCAGGTGCGAGTAGACAAACTTGGTGCTAAATTGGAAAAAGTGCCATTTTATGGTACTAGAAGGCATAGTTCTCAGACACAAGGTGTCCAAAGAAGGTTTGGAGGCCGACAAAGCAAGGTGGCAGCAATTGAAATATTGCCTCTTCCAATATTTGTTAATGGAGTCTGAAGTTTCTTGGGCCATGTAGGTTTCTGTTGTCGATTCATTAAGGATTCTCTAAGATTTCCACTCCTTTGTGCAAGTTGCTTGAAAAGGATACCCTTTCAAATTTGATGATGCTTAATTGAAGGCAATTGAAGAGCTAAATACAAGATTGGTGACTGCACCAATTATCACAGCCCCATACTGCGGAGAGCCTTTTGAGCTTATCTGTGACGCTAATGACACTACAATTGGGGTCGTCTTGGGTCAAAGAAAAAATAAAGTGTTTCACCCAATTTGTTAAGCTAGAAAAACTCTGAATCCGACTCAAGCAAATTACACAGTCGCAAAGAAGGAGTTGTTATCGACAATATAGGCGTTTGACAAATTTAGAGCCTACTTAGTGGGAACCAAAATCATCGTCAACACTGACCAAGCTACAATCAAGTATTTGTTTGAAAAAAAGGATGCTAAGCCGAGACTAATTCATTGGGTTCTTCTTTTTTAGGAGTTTTATATGGAGATCCGAGATCACAAGGGGACCGAAATTCAAGTGAATAATTACTTGTCGTGATTAAAAGCTCGTGAGCATATAGCTGAAGAAGGTGAGATCCAGGAGCATATAGCAATGTGCATATTAGTTGGTGAGGTGTTGTGTATCCGAGGAGGAAATGGAATCTATTCTACATGATTGCCCTACATTACTATACAATGAGAATCATGGTGAGGATAAGACGACTGCAAAAGTGTTGCAGTCGGGATTTGATTGGCTGACATTGTTCAAGGATGCACACGCTTTCATGAAAAGGTGTGATAGGTGTCAAAGAACAGGTACAATTTTGAGGAGGCATGATATGCCTCTAAAGGGCATACTTGAGGTTTAGATCTTTGATGTTTAGGGTGCAGACTTGATGAGGTCGTCCCCGTATCCAAATGGTCACAAGTATATTCTGGTAGTTGATTATTTATCCAAGTGGGTGGAGGTCATTGCTCTGCCAAAAACTGATGCTAAGGTGGTGGTGAAGTTTGTGAAAAATAAATATTCACGCTATTTGGGACTCCGCGTGCTTTGATTAGTGATGGGGGCACTCACTTTTGTAACAAATTGTTGGGTGATCTCTTGGCTAAGTATGGGGTCAAACACAAGATGACTATGGCTTAGCATACAGAGACTAGTGGCCAAGTCGGTGTTTCGAATAGATAAGTGAAGTAGATTCTATAGAAACTATGAGTGCAAGTTGGAAGGATTGGATTTCCAAGCTTGATGACGCATTATAGGCATATTTCACTGCGTATAAGACCCTAATTGGCACTTTACGTTACATCTTGGTCTATGGGAAAGCATGTCACTTTTCCGTTGAGCTTGAGCATAAGGCATATTGGGTAATCAAGAAGCTCAACTTTGATAAAATCCTGGTGAGAAAAGAATGTTGTAACTCAATGAGCTTGATGAATTTAAGTTGCATGCATATGAGAATCCAAAGTTGTATAAGGAAAATACAAAGAGATGTCATGACAAGCACATTATGCATCATGAGCTTGAGTAGGGTAAAGTTGTTCTGTTGTTTAATTCGAAGTTGAAACTTTTCCTTGGAAAGCTTAAGTCTAGATGGTGTGGTCTATTTGAAGTAGTACAAGTTACCACTCATGGATATGTGGAATTACGGGATCCTGAGAATGGCGGTACCTTCATTGTTAATGGTCAAATAGTGAAATACTATTGGGTTGGTGGCATTCATCTCTCAAAACTTTGATAGACTTAGTGGACACTAGAAGGAGTATTTCGCGTTGTGCCGCAATGTTAAATCAGATGATTCATGAGAGACAACCCATGGTGGTGTTGTATTCGTCATGCCATGACGTTAACTAAGGCACTCTTTGGGAGGCAACCCAATACGTAGTGTATTGTCGCATAGTTTTTATTTTGTTTTTGATATTGAGGTATACTATAAAGTTATTTTGGTTGAATTGCATGTGTTTTGGTAGGCATTGGAGCTACATGAAGGAAAAATGTCATCAAGGGTCGAGAGACATGAGGCAAAAGCACAGTAAAAGTGAAAAATATAATTAGAAAATGCCCCGTTCTCGCGAGGCGAGGTCTGTTGTGCAAAGGTATTCATGCCTAAGGTCGCCTCGCAACCAAACAGTCCCGCCTCTAGCCTCACGAAGCACAAGTACACACATAGAGGACATCGCGAATAGTATCTCCTTGTGCCCCTTTTCCTTTGCCCCCATGCCGTGTCGCACCCTGGCGCTAGATAAGTATTTTCTTATTTTTATCTTATTTGTTTCTCTTATTTTTTTAAAAGAGACATAAAACACACACAAGACAACACAACACATCTCTCCGATAACTCTCCCTTGACTCTCCCTAAGCCATTAAACTCCCATGCACTTCACAACACTTCACACACACACGCCACTGCCTCCCTGTTATGACCCGATATGTTTTTTTGAGTACTAACTTCTCTTTTTGTATTTTGAGATCGTCCATAGCTTAATTTGATAATTTATGACTTGCGTGTGTGGTCCGTGTCGACTTCCAAAAAGTTTAAATGTGAACTTTTAAAGAAAATATGATTTTTGACTTATAAAATGGCTAGAGTTGACCACAGTCAACATTTTTATGTAAACAACCTGAGATCGGTGTTTTGACGATTTCGATAGGTTCATATGGTAATGTTTTACTTTTAAACATGTTTGGTCGGGGTCCCGGTTGACCCGAGGCCGTTTTGGCACTTTGTGTGGAAAGTTGGAAAATTAATTTAACTTAGAAAATCTTATGTTTTAATGATCGATTCTTGATTTTAGATGTAATTTTGATGATTTGAGCTTATGAGCGAGTTTGTATGATGTTATTACACTTGTGTGATGTTCGGATTGGGGCCCAAGAGTCTTGAGTGAGTTTCGGATGCCTTGTGGATGATTTTGGAATAACTGAGAATTTCTGGTGTTGATGGCCTGCAGGTCTAGCATTTGAGAGGGCATAATTGCAAATGCAAGCCTTGCATTTGCCAGACAGTACTCGCATTTGCGATAACTGGGAAGGGGCTGGGCACTTTGCTATTGCGAAGTCAGGCCTGCTTTTGCAAATGGGCGTACATCGCAATTGCAATTGATTGGC
>AWOL01S0085451.1:0-10288 GCA_000715115.1 Nicotiana otophora
CGTGCCTAATAATAATAATTACACGATACTTGGATAGTTTATTGCAGCTTATAAAGCTAATTGATAAATTGAAAATTTATTGGAATTGAAGAAATTTAATTATTATATTGAGAATTGTTGCTTTTGAGTGAATTTAATTATTTTTGCAGATTAAATAAAATTATTGTTGACTTTGTGAATCATGCTGAGTTAAATAAATTCTGTTTTATTCTATTTAATATTTTTGACCCTTAGTGAGTGTCAAAGTCGACCATCTCATCTCTACCACTTCGAGATTTGGCTTGATACTTACTGGGTACACGTTGTTTACATACTCATACTACACTTGCTGCACTTTTTGTGCAGGATCTGAGATATGCACTAGTGGAGGACCTATCATCGCACATCCACGTTATCCAGAGATGTAGTGGTGAGCAGCCTTTCTGCAGCTACCAGTGCCTCTTCTTGCATTTTATTCGGACTATTTTTATTTCAGATAGTATTTGGAGTTTTGTATAATCTATTAGATGCTCATACACTTGTGACACAAGGTCTTGGCACACACATTAGTAGAATTTGAAATTGTATTATTTTTTTGGATTTAAGTTAATCAGTATCTTTTCAAATTTCTTTAATATCTCTAGAAAAATAATAAAATTCCTTAAAAAAATAATTCTGAAAATAATTGATATATGTTTAATTTATTTGTTGGCTTGCCTAGCTGTAGTGTTGGGCGCCATCACGACCTATAGGCGAGATTGGGTCGTGACAAATGAATCAAGTAGTATGTCACCGTTTAATTTCACAAAAATAATGGCAAATAATACCTCGTAGAAAGAAAACAGAATTTTCTTTCAACTTTAAGAAAATCACAACAATAATCAAGGAAACTACGGCCATAAATCAATATCAATAAGGGCACTCCCGAGGTACCTCCTCGTAGTCCCAAATCATAAACAAATTCATAATAACTCATTTCTTTATAACACCACGTGAACCTTCACATTTAATTTTAAAGAAAAATATTTTTTCCCGAAATAGCATCTCGCGTTTTAGCCACCCTTATCTCACCGCATGAATTCTAGTAGTTCCCCTACTAGCCACGCATATCAAGCCACCCTTATCTCACCGCATGCGTTTCAACATCCAGACCTTATACCACCGCATGCGTATCAATATCACAATATATCACAATTTGCACCTCAAGTGCCCAAATATTTCAATTTGCAAAAATAAACAACATCAACAATATTTTTCACAACAAGGAGCTCACGGCTCAATCACAATGAGTACAAAATCTCACAAAATATTCGGGAATTAAATAACTCAACAAAAATAATATTTAAAAACTTTTAATACGTTGCCTCAGTTCCAAATTTAAAATATCAAATACTTCATATTAATAATACTTAAATTAAAGAAATTCCACCTTCAAATAATGCAGAGAATAATAGAAACCAAGTTTCAGCTAAACATGTAAAAACAATTAGCACGAGAAAGTCAAGCAAATTTAAAGTATATAAATCAGATCAATGATGGAGAATATAATAAGATTTAATAATTTAATTAATATGCAACAGTGATTTACACAATTTAAAAATATAATCTTTCATATTTAGCCCATGTACACACTCGTCACCTCGTTTACACGACTTTCATCACATTATAATTATCACACCAATACCAATCCTATGGGAACTTTCCCTCACACAAGGTTTGACAAGTCACTTACCTTGACTTACTCCAATTTAACCAAGTAGTATGCCTTTTTCCTGATTTTCTAACTCCGATCGACTCGAATCTAGTCATAATTAATTTGACACAGTCAACAATAATTATAGAATCAATTCCATAAGAAAATATAACATTTTTCAATAAAATCCAAAATTAACTCAAAAATTGCCTGTGGGACCCATGTCTCGGAATCCGGCGAAAGTTATAAAATCCGACAACCCATTAAATTACGAGTCCAACCTTATCAGTTTCACTCAAATCCGACTCCGAATCGACACTGAAATCTCAAAAATTCGTTTCTATGATATTTCTAAAAGTTTCCCAACTTTCCATCTCAATACACTAATTAAATGGTGAAAACAATGATATATTCCTGTATATTGACCAAATTCGAGTTAGAATCACTTACCCAAATATTTTCCCTTGCAAATCTGTCAAAAATCGCTTCTGCTCAAGCTTAAATTCGTCAAAAATGGCAAATGGGACGAAATCCCCAGTTTTATAAAACTACCGAGGCAGCCATTGATTCTGGGCATCGATTATGGCTTCGACTTTTATGGCCCTCGATCCTATCCTCTGTCATATCCCTCGATCCTGGGCCTCGATCATGGCCCTCGAGCCTACCTTCGATCATGGCCCTTGAGCCTGGCCTTCGATCATCGGCTCGATTTCTAGGCTCGATTTCCAGCAGAAGAAGATTTGTAGTAGCTTTTTGCAGCAGCTGTTTAAGTTCAACTTTTGATCTGTTAACCATCTTAAACTTACCCGAGCCCCTCGGAACCTCAACCCAAAAAGTCCTAATACATCATACGAACTTAGTCGAGTCTTCAAATCACATCCAAGAAAACTAAAAACACGAATCACACATAAATTCAAGCCTAATGAACTTTGAAACTTTTAATTCCTACAAGCGACGCCGGAACCTATCAAATCAAGTCTGATTGACCTTAATATTTGTACGCAAGTCATAAATAACATAACAGAGCTATAAATAGTTTCAGAACTGGATTCCGATCCCGATATCAAAAAGTCAACTCCCCGGTCAAACTTCTGAACTTAAATTCCTATTTTAGTCATTTCAAACCTAATTTAACTACGGACTTCTAAATAAAATTTCGGACACTCTTCTAAGTCCAACATCACCATACGGAGCTATTGGAATCATCAAAATTTTATTTCGGGATTGTTTACATATAGGTCGACATCCAGCCTACCTTTTTAACTTAAGTTTTAGACTTTGGAATTAAGTGTTCCAATTTATTCTAAAATCACCTCGGACCCGAACCAATTGCCCCGGTAAGTTATATAACAATTATAAAGTACAGAATGAGCATTAAATAGGGGAACGGGGCTACAACTTTTAAAATGACTGGCCGGGTCGTTACAGTATAGTTGAATAATATGCTGATATTCGTACATTCTCTACGTGTTAGAGAAAATTGAGCTGAGACTCGTATTGAAAAGCATGCTTAGGCATATGTTGTTATTGTTGGTACCCATTGGGGTCATTTCTGTGGTTGAATTATATGATTCAAATTGTAATTTCACACTCAGCCATGTTCATTCATTTCATATCATATCTCAGTCTCTGTTGCTATTCATTGATGCATCATATTATCATTTTGGGTTGATTTTAATGACATTTTGAGACCGAGAGACTGGAGAAGTTGATGACTGAGGGAGGCCGAGGGCCTAATTGTGAGGATATATATGGGATCGGGCTGCACGCCGCAGCATGTTTCATTATTATATGCCACGATTGGCTTGTTATAGCGCTTGGGCTGAAGGAGCCCCTTCGGAATCTGTACACAACCCCAGTGAGCGCAGGTACCTACTGGGTGCGAGTGCCGAGTGCCGAGTGCCGAGTGCCGAGTGCCGAGTGATGAGTGACTGTGAGGAAAGAGTGACTGTAAGGAAAGAGTGATTGTGAGGTTGGAGTGAACGGGAGGACTGAGTGACTATTACTCTGAGAGGATGTATTGATTTCATTATTTGTTGCATTTCAGCTGTCATATATAACTATTTTTGAAATTTCGAAAAAAACATTATTTTCTGTTTCGGTCAAACTTGATATGAAATTTCAGTGAAATCTTAAATGTCGAACTTGAGAGTATGCCTACTCTTTTATATTGGAAAGTACTGTATTTGGACTAGTTGAGAAGCTCGTCACTACTTTCAGTTATTTATTTATTATTGTTACTTACTGAGTTGGTTGTACTCATACTACACCCTGCACTTCGTGTGAATATCCAGGTGATCCCGGATACTGTGGGTGTTGATTCTTTCACACAGTCGATTTTTCGAAAATTCAGAGGTAGCTGCCATATTTCGCAGACCTTGTCTCTCCTTCCCTATCTTTTTGTTTATTGTATTCGGTCTCAGAGAATGTGTTTTCCAGCCTTGTAATGTATAGATGCTCATGTACTGAATGACACCAGGTTTTGGGAGTGTGTTGTGTCGGTAATTGCGAGATTTGTTGATTGTATTTAAATATTATATTTTCAAACTTAAAAGAAATTGGGGTTTATTGAGGTTGTCGGCTTGCCTAGTATCAAGATAGGCTCCATCACGACATATTAGAATTTTGGGTCGTGACATGTTATGAAGTTAGGAACCCACTCTTAAATTTATTTCGAGGCCAAAAAACTTCTCTCATGCCATACAAGAACTTTTGTAAGGCCTCTTTGCCTTACAAGAATTATTTCATGGATTCAAACTTTTACATTATAAAACTATGAAGTGATATTTGAAAACAAGTCCTCGTGTATTTCATTCTTTTTCATTTATGTTTATTTGCTTAATTCCATAGAGTCTATATTAAATCTCATTCAACATAAAAAGTAGTTTTGTTTGAATCATCTATTTGGAGGTAAACCCAAAACGACTTGATGCAAGGTACAATGGCATTTTATAGTGGAGGGATCACTGATGTTGGATTTCTATTGTGCAGCTATTTTGGAGCAGATAAATATTGACAATTAAATCCCAAAATTAGTGGTTCAGTATTACAAAGTGGAGTTTATGTCAATAGGAGGAGTTAGATTCGCAAATTTCTATGTCATTGTCACTCTCTTCACAAATCTTTTGCGCCTTAGGTATCCGTTTTTTATTTGGCAAGAGTTGGGTTACTTCTTTTGGTGCATTTGTTTTCGTTATTTATAATACTGGGATACTTTAGTAACATTAGTGTGCCTCTTCTTTTAGGTCTTCGGTCAGTTGATTTCTTGAAATATTTTTCCGATACTTCCATTGCTCCTTTCAGGCCTTTTTGGGATTATTTGTAAGTTTTTCTATTTATAGTGGAATTTGTTTATGGTGAATGCTCTCAGCCGAGTTTTCTCTCTATTGTTTATATTATTGACACCTATTTGTTGGTAGTATAAATTTGATTTCTGTAAGGGCATGGTAGTCTAAGGGCATGGTGTTTTCGCTTATATTATGTAGGTAATATATCTTATATATGACTTCCAAATCTAAAAATGTGATTTTTTCTGCAATACTTTTACTTTATTTGAGATGGAAATTAGGTGGAACTCGGAATCAAGTTAGTTGAGATGTAAAAATTTATACAGGATGTTGCAAGGAAAATTTGAATTAATCTCATACCTTCAAGTTAATTAGACTGAAACTCTTTGACGTTCTAAATATGATTCTCTTGATGATTTACTTTTATTACCTATATGTTGATTTCATATTGTGTCATTATTTCCAGTAAGACTGAAGTTATCTTTTATTTTTAGATATTTGTTGTTGCACGTATCTCCATTTTTGCGCATGTCTAATTACCTGGTTGTTGCTACTGTCTATTTATTGTTTTATTTTTACTTCTTTTGAGCCGAGGGTGTTTTGGAAACAACCTCTCGACCTTCACTAGGTAGGGGTAAGGTCGGTGTATACTTTACCCTCCCCAGATCTTACTTGTGGGATTTCACTTGGACTTGTTGTTGTGGTTATTGTTACTTATATGTTGATTTTGATTAGAATTTATACTGTTACGAGACATCAAAGTAACTTCTTATGATAAATTTAGTTTTGCTCATCACCTATGAGGTTGCATGAAGTTCCTACTCAAATTCCACATTTCCAAATAAATAATGTGATAATATGTGGCTTCATAGCCATAGTGTTGTATGACTTCTACATAGACATAGTGCTCCGATTTAACCAATTTCCTATTCTATAATTTTTAAAGGTTGGCAAATTGTTCAATTTGTTAAGGCTGCAAGGTGCTAATTACCTGATTCGACTGTATATAATCGTTTGTGATGTGTTGTGTCGACTAGTGGGGTATGGGGAGGGTAGAGTGTACGCAAACCTTACTCCTACCCCGAAGGAAGAGAGAGACTGTTTTCGTGAGACCCTCGGCTCAGAGACAATAGATCCGTAACAACGACAAAAACCAGAAAAATAGCATCAGCATCATAAAATACAACAACTAAATGGAAATGCCAAAATGTGAAAGACAAAAAAAATGTGAAACACAATAAAAATCGCTAGCAGTCCTAGAGAAAACACTATCAGACTAGCTGGTGTAACGAGGAGAAACGCTCGACTACCCCCTAACCTACAACCCTAATGCTTGACCTCCGCACCTTCCTATCAAGGTCCATGTCATTGGAAATCTGAAGTCGTGCCATGTCCTGCCTGATCACCTCGCCCCAATACTTCTTAGTTCGCCCTCTACCTCTTCTCGTACCTGCCAGAGCTAACCGCTTACACTCCTAACCGGAGCATCTAGGCTCCTCCTCTGCACGTGCCCGAACCATCTAAGCCTCGCTTCCCGCATCTTGTCATCCACGGGAGCCACGCACACCCTTTCTCGAATATCCTCATTCCTAATCTTATCCATCCTAGTGTGCCCGCATATCCATCTCAACATCCTCATTTCTGCTACTTTCATCTTCTGGGTATGTAAAATCTTGACTAGCCAACACTCAGCCCCATACAACATAGCCGGTCTAACCACTGTTCTGTAGAACTTATCTTTAAATTTTGGTGGCACATTCTTGTCACACAGGACTCCAGACGCTAACCTCCATTTCATCCACCCCACACCGATACGGTGCATGACATCCCCATCGATCACCCCATCTCCCTGGATAATAAACCCTAGGTACTTGAAACTCTCTCTCTTAGGGATGACTTGTGAGTCAAGCCTCACTTCCACATCCACTTTCCCCGACACGTCGCTAAACTTACACTCCAAATATTCCGTCTTGGTCCTAATCAACTTGAAACCTTTTGACTCGACGGCCTGCATCCATACCTACAGTCTCTTATTAACGCGTCTCGCGTCTCATCAATTAGAATTATATCATCAACGAACAACATACACCAGGGCACCTCCCCTTGAATATGGTGTGTCGGTGCATCCATCGCCAGGGCAAATAGGAATGGGCTGCGCGCAGATCCTTGGTGTAACCCCATAACCAACGGAAAAGGCTCTGAGTCACCTCTCACGGTACTAACCCAAGTCTTAGCTCCATCATACATATCTTTAATAACCCTAATATAAGCTACCGGTACATCTTTCACCTCCGGGCATCTCCAAAGAACGTCCCTAGGGACCTTGTCATACGCCTTCTCTAGGTCAATAAACACCATGTGCAAATCCCTCTTCCTGTCTCTGTACTGTTCCACCAACCTTCTAATTAGGTGGATAGCTTCTGTAGTAGAGCGACCCGGCATGAACCCCAACTGGTTCTCTTATATAGACACTGCCCTCCTTACCCTCCCTTCCACCACCCTCTCCCAAACTTTCATGGTATGACTCAGTAACTTGATACCCCTATAGTTGTTACAATTCTCGATATTACCTTTGTTCTTGTACAATGAAATTATCGTACTCCACCTCCACTCATCTGACATCCTCTTCGCCCTGAAAGTAACATTAAATAGCCTAGTCAGCCACTCCAAAACTACTCTACCCACATACCTCCAAAATTCTATTGAGATCTCGTCTGGTCCGGTCGTTTTGCCCCGACTCATCTTACGCATCGCTCTCACGATCTCCTCAACCTTAATATGCCTACAGTACCTAAAGTCTTGGTGACTCTCGGAGTGCCCCAATCCCCCTAACACGATATTTCTTTCTCTCTCTTTGTTCAGTAGTTTATAAAAGTATGCCTGCCATCTTTGCTTAATCTGAGCTCCTTCCATCAATACACGACCTTCCTCATCTTTGATACACCTAACTTGATCCAGGTCACGAGCCTTCCTCTCTCTCGCTCTGGCCAGCCGAAATAGCTTCTTGTCCCCACCTTTGCCCCCCAGTTCCTCATGGAGCCGACCTAACTGACCAAACGCAGCAGTCTTAGCCTCTGTGACCGCTAATTTCGCCTCTCTCCTAGCTTCCTTATATCTCTCTCTGTTCGCTCCCCTCTGCTCCTCGTTGGTGCTCTCCACTAACTTAAGGTATGCCGCTTTCTTTGCGTCCACTTTACCCTGGACTACGTTATTCCACCACCAGTCGCCTCGGTACCCGTCAGAATAGCCCTTCGAGATCCCTAACACCTTCCTCTCCGCCTCCGTTATACAGTTTGTCGTCGTCGTCCACATAGTAATTTGTTAATTTGCAGCAAAACCTATTCAGATATGCTTCATTACTGCTCTGCTACTGAAGCTGCATTCGGAGGAAGAGATGCAGAACAAGTGACACTAAAATTGGAAATAGAAGCTGAGGAAGCCAGCACATTGTGAGCCCGTTTAACGTTGTCGATTGTTTAATTCATTTGCAGCTGTCCAAAAGATAAACAAGGTTTCTCATTCTTTTTTACACCAATTTTGAAGTATTTTGAGAAAAAATAGGAAGTTTCTACAGCATACCTTGCTTCCTTTATTATTATAGAAAAAAGTGCCAATCTGTTGCTTGTTTATTATCCCTTTTCAGTTGTCAAACGTATCTTTATTAAACTAGATGACATTTTCGTTGTAGGAAGATTTTACATTATATTCATGCGAAATCATTCTTTTACAGCTTGTTTGGATGGTTGTTACTCATTGCATCGTATTGTATTGTTATCCCAAAATAATATTTATTTTGATTGTTTTATTAAAATGATTTGATGTGGAGGGATTATTTTCTATTTTTCTTTCCAATTATACCATAACTTATTACTCCATAATTCTATTTTATCCTTTGCCTTTTTTATTATTACTCCAAATCTCCCACCTATAACCTACTTTGTCTTCGTCCTTTTTTTCTCAGAACTTCTGCCACTTTCAACTCCAACGTAAAATTGCTAATTTTGTTAGAATTTGCATGAATTTAGTTGCTCAATCTATTTACAAGACATATTTGGTGATAAATTAGTAGAAAAGGATTTTCTTAAATTATTTTTATACGTAATTCTTGATAAATTTAATATTTAAACAATTGAGGGCATTTTAATAAACTTATCAGTTATAGTATAATACGATACAATCAAACCAAACAGCAAAATATTATTTAACACCAACAAATAAGACGATCTATCCAAACATTGTATTTATAAAACGATACAATACAATACAATACAATACAACACAATACAATACATTATAAAATGATGGGTAGTAACCATCCAAACAAGCTGTTAATGCATTCAGAGTTTGAGGAGTACCCTAGCTAGTTCCTAAAATTCTAAGTTTAACAGCAACAATTGAGCTCGAGTATAAGAAAATTAATAAGTTAAAGCATAGAAGAAACAATACACTAAATAAAAAACAATATATGCGTATACATATATACTCGGATAAAGTTTAACTACATTAATAAGTTAATAATTTAAATTCATATTCATCAAAAACTTTTTCAGTATGAATTCATAAAAGTTAGTAACAATAATATATATAACATTTTGCAAGTTAAGTAGTTGATAGTGCTTTCAAAAAATACAATTATTTGTATTGTTTCCTAAATGATTTTAGGAAAATTCAATTGAAATTATTGCTTTTTGTTCGTATTTTATATATTACACCTTTGAGTGTTTTAAGGTGTTTTGTTTAGATTACATTCAATTTATCATCATTTTGGCGGTCGGTCAGAAATAATATTTTAATTATATAATTAAACAGTTTAAATCTTTTATGTTTACTTAAATTTAGCACTTTTTATTCGTTACATTTAAAATACACAATAATAATTGTATTTGAAAGAATTAACTTGTGAAAAATATGTGAACTATTTAAATTGAAGAAACATCGCGAAATACTTCTCCATATTCATTTCCCCAATTCGTATCTTAAGAAAATACATAACTTTAAAGTTTCGACAATAAGGTGTGCTGCTGAAGGTCCGAATGAGATATAAATGTTGACTCAATCACTATTTCATACTATAATGGAAGGTGGAACGAAGCGTATCGTTTTCCCATTTTGGTATGAATTGGGAAAAACAGTCCCAATAACTTTTTTACTTTAAAATTCAAATGATTATATATTTCTTAGAAACTAATTTTATTATCAAGTATAACTACTCCCATGATTGTAAAGTATATCAGAGAGACAAAAAGTGCTAAAATGTGATAAATATAAAGGATTAAAACTGATTAAGTATATATTTTAAAGACCATTATAGACCAATCCTCAAACATTT
>AWOL01S0085452.1:3454-14154 GCA_000715115.1 Nicotiana otophora
CTGCAGGTCCTGATAGACGGGTAGACACAGCTCCCCCACCACAGTAGGCTGTCCAGTTCAGCGGTTATTGGCGAGATCCCTTCTCCGGACTTGCCGTGGTCTTGGTATGCATTTTTGTTATAGACATTATGGGTATGTCGGGGCCCTGTTCCGGCAATGTTGTAGCACTTATGTTCCTTTAGAGGCTCATAGACAGGTGTCAACTCATGTATGGTTTGGAATGCCTTGTCGGCTGATTTTTGTTGTATAGTCTTTCACGACAGCATGGTAGCTCGTACCTTATATATAGTTTCTTGACAGTCTTGTCGTCCCATGTTATGTATGTTCATGACATTATCTTTCATTGTTGGATGTTCATGATCCATGTCTACCATTTATATTGATTTTGTTGACCCTTAAAGATAATAAGGAAGGTTAGATAAAATGTACGTTGGTACTCGGCAAGTATGGCCCGGGTGCTAGTCATGACCCTCCAGTTGGGTCGTGACAGAACTGGTTGGCCAAGGCCTGAACATCAATTGCAAGAGGTCTCTCACTATGAAGAATGAATGCAAGGCTACCCGTACTCCATGTCTTCTTACTCAAGGCACCGGCCACCATATTGGACTTTCCCGGATGATATAGAATAGTAATATTATAGTCCTTTATCCGCTCTAACCATCTCGACTGCCTAAATTTAGATCCTTCTATTTGAACAACAGTTGGAGGCTCCGATGATCTGTAAATACCTCACAAGACACACCATAGAGATAGTGCATCCAAATCTTCAATGCATGAATAATGGCAGCAAACTCCAAATCATGAACACGGTAGTTCTTCTCATGATGCTTCAAATGGCACGAGGCATAAGCAATCACTCTACCCTCGTGCATCAAGATGCACCCAATACCAATCCAAGAAGCATCACATACACTATATGAGAACCAGAAGCTGAAGACAAAACTAGAACTGGAGTTGTGGTCAAGGCAGTCTTAAGCTTCTGAAACCTCTGCCCGAACTCATCCGACCACCTGAAAGGAGCACCCTTTTGGGTTAAGTTGATCAAGGGAGATGCAATAGATGAGAAACCCTACACGAAGCGAAGATAATAACCGGCCAAAGAAAGAAAGCTCTGAATCTCTGTAGATGAGGACGGTCTAGACCAAATATGGATGCCTTTATCTTCTTCGGATCTACATTAATACCCTTACTAGACACCTCGTGCCCCAAAAATGCCACAGAACTGAGCAAATACGCACACTTGGAAAACTTGGCATAAAGCTTCCCCTCCCTCAACCGCTATAACAGAACCCTCAAATGCTAAGCATTCTCCTCCTGGCTATGACAGTATACCGGGATATCATCAATGAATGCAATGTCAAACGAGTCGAGATAAGGCTAAAATACACTGTTTATCATACGCATGAATGATGATGGGGCATTAGTTAGCCCAAAAGATATCACAAGGAACTTATAATGACCATAACGGATCCTAAATGTTGTCTTTAGAAGATGTGAGTCCCGAATCTTCAACTGGTTATACCTAAACCTCAAATCAATCTTGGAGAACACCCTCGCTCCCTGAAGCTGGTCAAATAAATCATCAATGCGTGGCAAAGGATACTTGTTCTTGATTGTAACTTTGTTCAGCTGCCTATAATCAATGCATATCCACATAGTACCATCCTTCGTCTTTACAAACAGAACCAGTGCACCCCAATGAGACACACTAGACCCAATAAACCACTTATCCAGAAGTTCCTGAAGATGCTCTTTCAATTCATTCAACTCAACTGGTGCCATACGATACGGAGGAATAGAAACGAGGTGAGTGTCCGACACTAAGTCAATATCTCTGTCGGGCGGCAAGCCCGACAGGTCTTCAGGAAACACATCTAGAAATGCTCGCACCCTTGGAATAGAATCAATAGTAGGGGTATCAGCACCAACATCCCTCACAACGGCCAAATAAGACAAACAACCCTTCCCAACCATTCGCTGGGCTTTCAGATACGAAATCACTCTGCTGGGAACATAGTCTAGAGAACCTCTCCACCCAATCCTTGGAAACCCCGGCATCGCCAACGTCACAGTCTTAGCATGACAATCCATAATAATGTGACATGGAGACAACCAATTCATACCTAAGATCACGTCTGAATCGACCATACTAAGTGGAAAGAGATCAACGCTAGTCTCCAATCCCACAATAGTCACTACATACGATCGGTACACACTGTCCACAACAATAGTATCGCCCACCGGCGTAGATATATGAACATATAAAACTAAGGACTCACGGGGCAAAACTAGATAATGAGCAAAATACGATGATACATATGAAAATGTGGAGCCAGGGTCAAATAATATAGAAGCATCTTGGTGGCATACTCAGACAATACATGTGATCATTGTGTCTGAAGCAATAGCATCTGGTCTGGCAGGGAGAGCATAGAATCGGGCCTGGCCGCCACCTAATTAGCCTCCCCTGTCAAGCCCCAAACTCGGGGAGCGCGACCGGCGCTCAACCGAGTGAACCCGTTCAAGCAAGCGTGTTAGATACTTTCTACCCAAACTCACTCGTGAATAAAGAGAAGACATATTTTCGATAATTAAACAATAGGGATATCACATAGACAATAGTAATTCATTACCACTAGTAACTTTATTTAATAAGTCTCAAAATACACGCATTTTCATGGTTTAAAGTGGAACAAGTGATCAAACACAGCATAACTTGTTTAACTTTCTCAACACCAATATACAACTCACACTATGTCAACGAAGCCTTTAACAAATACAAAATAATACTATGATAGTGCCGGAAGCAAGGCCCCGACTATACCTCAAACATAATACACAAGGAACAAAAGATACATGACCCCGAAATGAAGTGTGTCTCACCAAGTCAGCTGGGAAGAGGGTGTACTGCTATCACTTATCAATGCCTTGCTGTGGAACCACCTACATCCATTGAAGATACAGCGCCCCCGACAAAAGGGACGTTAGTACATATGGAATAGTACTAGTATGAGTGACTAAACACCCTCATACATATGTAATAATACAAGAAGGAACAATCATAAAATTAATGGAAGCTTCAAACAATACCAACGCATGAAGTTAAGAATAAGATACGTTTTTAAGTAACTTTCCATATTTTTAGGTTGGGATATCTTTAGTACCAATATACCAACGTTCACAATACCACCGTACCTTTAGCACGCAGTCCGATCATGACCCGATTGGCTAGGATGTCTCATCTTAGATATCAACAACAATCACATTTTCAATAACAATTTACAGCACAATCAGCACCATTTATGCGGCACGGTGCCCAATCATGACCCGATCAGCTAGGCCGTCTCACCCGAGATATCATCCTTTACTATCAATCATCTTGTTTCATACTTCTTTCACATCTTTTCATTTCATTGGCACTTGTGGCCACAAATATAAAATCATTTTTGGCACTTGGCCATATTTCATAATTCATGTTCACCTTTATCACTTTCAAACATCATCATCATCATCATCAACAGCAAGGCTTTTCAATTCAAGACTTTAAGTACACATGTAAACAATTAATAGTCTTAGGCACATAGAGTTTTTTCCACACAAGTTGGCATAAAAACCTTCATTCAAACTTGACTTGAAGTCGTAACATTTTTAACTCACAGCCCATACTTTGAACACATTCTCAAATGATAACATAACATGATAAGAGCAATTGGAATACATATTGAACATATATCTTTCAACACAAGCTTATTTTGAATAGCCAATTATATAATGAACAACTCGGGACTTACATAATTTACATGAACATCGTGGGGTTCAATTCTAAGAGAAAAGTTTAGCCAACATACCTCTCTTTGAGATTCCTTAAAATACTACGATGATTCGGACATTCTAGCAACCTCAATCTATTTAAAAACATAACAAAATTGAATACAAATTAAGAAGATATTCATGGTTCAGCTCATTTGAGCATTTTATCAAACACTAGGTGTGCATCTGGTTTTCAAGGTCTTTCCATGGTGGATTCTTTGATCCCCCAACCTAATCTTTACCCATACTAGTTCAATGACCTTTCCACAACCCTTGTTAGTACATACATATATACATAATACTCTCACACCGAAGAATCATACTCGTAATCACCCATCTTTTACACCAAACTCGAAATTGAAGAATATGATTAGAACCATACCTATCAGGTGAAGATCTTGTGAGCTTTATTGTTGAATTTCTAGTCTTGAGCAAGATTTTAATGTACAATTAGCCAGGTCTTCTCTTTCTCGCTCTAATATACTCTCACCTCTCTCTAAAAATATCAGATGAAACCCTTAAAATGACCCCAAAGCCTTTTTATAAAATTTTCCAGATCTTAAATTGTACGAAACCGGGTCTGCGGTCACAGTCCTGGCTGCATAATCACTCTGTGGCCCGCAATATGGCCGCAAAACATGATGCCCAAAAACTGAACCAGACTGTCGCTGATCTGCGGTCCGCATACCATTTCTGTGATCGCAGAATAGGCCGCAGAATCCCCTTCCAAATTTTTCATTCCAACTTCCGCGATAGAAGTTCGATCCGCAAAATAGATATGCGATCGCATAATTGACCGCACAATTGACCTTCAAATTTCCAAAATTTTTCTGCTTCACTTTGGCCGATATGCTGCCTGCATAATGATTCCGCGGTCGCAAATTTGACCACATACATTTTCCAACAAAAATTTAGTGCATTCTTCATCCAAACAAGTCCGGGCTTTGATCATATTAGCCTACCTAGGCGCCAGGAAATATTGGGTTTTAGGTAAAAAATCACGGGGCCTTACATTCTCCCCCACTTAGGATCATTCGTCATCGAATGAGGGTACAAATCCACCATTAGTATCCATTGTAGACCAACTATTACCTCACACACCAGTCATACCAAATTTTCACTAACTCCCAAAATTTGAAAAACTTTTGCCATAATTTCCTTTGTAACTGGGCCTATCCACCAGTCAGAGAATCCCAGAAACCAATCCAAACAACATATACATAATCCAAAGATGCAACATACTATGAAACAATAAAAATCGTGGCCTCACAAGCAATACATTTATAGTAAAGGAACACTATTAACCTCAACTATCCAGGTGTTGCAAAATTCATAGAAGTTAAGCGCTCAACATCTTCGTAGAACACAAATACTTAATTACATAGCTATTGAAACAAACGAGGGTCCTTCTTCTTCATTTCTTCCTCGGCCTCCCAAGTGGCCTCTTCAACTTGCTGGTTTCTCCATAACACTTTCATGGAGGCAATTTCTTTATTTCATAACTTTCGTACTTGCCTATCAAAAATGGCAACATGAATTTCTTCATAAGACAATTCTTCATTAACCAAAATAGTCTCAATCGGAACAATGCGTGTCAGGTCTCCAACTACTTTCTTCAACATAGACTCATGCAATACTAGGTGCACTAATGACATCTCAGATGGTAGCTCAAGTTTGTACGCCATTTGACCAATCCTCTGAATGATTCTGTGCAGTCCAACATACCTCGGATTCAAATTCCCTTTTCTACCAAACTGCATTATTCCCTTCATGGGTGAAACCTCCAGGAATACCCAATCATCTTCTTTGAACTCCAAATCCCTACGACGAATATTCAAATAGGACTTCTGATGAATCTGAGCAGTTTTCAATCGCTCCTCAATGATCTTAACCTTCTCCATAGCCTGACGTACGAGGTCTAGTCCTATCAACTCTGCTTCACCAATCTCATACAACGCAATGGTACATCTATATATCCTACCATATAAAGCCTTGAAGGGAACCATCTAAATACTAGCATGATAACTGTTGTTGTAGGAAAATTCTATGAGTGGCAAATGATCATATCAACTACCTTTGAAGTCAAGAACACAAGCGCGCAACATATCCTCAAGGGACTGAATAGTCCACTCTGCCTACCCGTCGGTCTGTGGATGAAAGGTTGTACTAAGAGTCACCTGAGTACCCAAACCTTGCTGAAATTTCTTCAAACAATTAGTTGTGAATAGTGCCCCTTAATCAGAAATGATAGAAATTGGAGTGCCATGTAACCTTACAATTTCCTTAATGTATAACTGAGCATATTATTCTACTGTATCGGTAACCTTGACAGGAAAAAAGTGTGTTAATTTCGTGAGTCGATCCACAATCACGCATATCAAATTGAATTTGAGAGGTAGTCCTACCACAAAGTCAATATTAATCATTTCCCACTTCTACATTGGAGTTTCTATATTCTGTGCCAACCCATTAGGTCCTTGGTGTTCGGCCTTCAGTTGCAGACAGTTTGGACATCTTGCCGCAAAGTCTGCTACATTCCTCTTCGTATCATTCCACCAACAGACTTCCTTAAGATCATGATACATCTTTGTAAAATATGGGTGCACGGAATGCTTGGAATGATGAGCCTCGGTCATGATTCTTTCCTCGAGACAATCTACATTTGGAACATATAGTCACCCTTGGTACCTTAATGTAACATCTTCCATGACAAGTAAAAAAGCCATAGTCTTATGTTTATGAATCCCCTCCTTCAACTGTAGCAACAATGGATCATTGTATTGCTTCTCTTTGACTTCCACAACAAGCGATGATTCAACCCTATTTTGCACGATCACCCCTCCTTCACTAGAGTTCGTAAGACAAACTCCTAGACTAGCCAACCGATGAACCTCCTTGGTCAATGGCCTTTGATATGCCTCCAAGTGAGCCAAACTTCCTATAGATTTCCGGCTAAGAACAACCGCCACAACATTGGTGTTTCCCAAATGATAAAGGATATCGATGTCGTAATCTTTGAGTAACTCAAACCGTCTTCTCTACCTCAAATTCAACTCCTTCTGTTTGAAAATGTTCGGAAGGCTTTTATGGTCTATGAATATATCTACGTGGACCACATACAAATAATGACGGCAAATCTTCAATGCATAAACCACCACCGCAAGTTCAAAGTCATGTGTTGGATAATTATTTTCATGGTTTTTGAGCTGTCTTGATACATAAGCGACCACATTACCATGTCGCATCAATACACACCAAAGTTCAATCCTTGAAGAATCATAATATACCACAAACCCATATGTACCCTCTGTTAGGGTCAACACCGGCGCTGTAGTCAATCTTGATTTCAGCTCCTGGAAGCTCTTTTTACAGCCATTAGACCATTGAAACTTTACCGCCTTCTGCGTCAATTTAGTCAATGGAGAGGCAAGAGTAGAGAACCCCTTTACAAATTTCCTGTGATATCCACCTAAGCCCCCAAAAACTGTGAATCTCTATTGGAGTTGTAGGTCTAGGCCAATTCTTCACAGCTGTAATTTTCCAAGGATCAACTTTAATCCCTTCATGGGAGACAATATGATCCAAGAATGTGACATATTCAAGCCAAAATGCACACTTTGAAAACTTCACAAATAACTTGTGACAATATATGGTCTGCAGAACTACCATGAGATGATCAGCATGGTCCTCTCGACTTCGTGAATAGACTAGAATATCGTCAATGAACACTATCACAAATAAGTCAAGAAAAGGCTTAAAGACTCTATTCATGAGATCCATGAATGCCGCCAGGGCATTTGTTAGCCCAAAAGACATCAGTAAAAATTCAAAGTGCCCATATCGGGTTCTAAAATCTATTTTCGGAATATCATACTCCCTGATCTTCAATTGGTGATACACAGATCGTAACTAAAGTTTAGAGAAGTACTTAGCACCCTGTAATTGGTCAAACAAATCATATATCCTTGGCAGTGGGTACTTATTCTTGATTGTGACCTTGTTGAGCTGCCGATAGTCGATACACATTCTTAGTGACCCATCCGTCTTCCTTATGAAGTGAACATGTGCGCCTCGAGGAGATACACTCGGCCGGATGAAACCCTTATCCAATAAATCCTTCAATATTTCCTTTAGTTGTTTTAATTCCGTTGGAGCCATTATGTAGGGTGCAATAGATATAGGCTACGTACCCGGCATCATACCAATCCAAAAATCAATCTCCCTGTTTGGAGGGATCCCAGAGAGCTCATCCGGAAAGACTAAAAAACAATTTATTCACAATTGGCACAGACTCAATTGTAGGTGCCTCATCATCGGTGTCCATAACCTGGACAAAATGGTAGATACACCCCTTTTTAATCATCTTTGTGGCCATAAGGTAAGAAATAAACCTAACATTTTGCACCACATTACTCCCTATATTCAATCACTGACTCATTTGGAAATTCAACCCTAACGGTTTTGGTTTGACAATCAAGCATGGCAAAAGATGAATAAATCCAGTCCACCCCATTATTACATCATAGTCGACCATCCCCAATTCAATGAGATCGGCCATGGTGTCCCGAACAGGCACTGTGAAAATACAATCCCGACAAACCCGCGCAGCCAAAATAGACTCACCAACCAAAGTAGATATAGAGAACGACTCATGAAGCCATTCTGGTTCTATCCAAATTCCATAGCAACATAAAGAGTAACACATGACAAAGTGGAATGGGGATCAATAGCAGCATACACGTCATGATATTGACCAGTCAATATACTTGTGACAACAAAATCCTCTGAATTTTGGCGACCCATCATAAAATAAAAATGGCTGGGTCCTCCAAAACTCTATACTCCACCACTAGCTACACCATGCCCTATGGGTGTTGGAGTGCCTCGAGTTGGAGGAGGTGATCCAGATGTAGTAGCTGCAGAGCTGGCTCGTTGTGCCATGTCCCTGCACGCACGCTTGCGGGACAAATGACACTCTCTCTGAATGTGACCCCTGAATCCGCACCCGTAGCATATGGGCAAGTCTGTCACGACCCAAACCGAAGGGCCACGATGGGCACCCGGTACCTTACTCAACCAAGTACCAGTGTAAAATATCTTTCTTATCGTACTATCATGGGTAAATGGGCCAAAAGCACCGTCATGAGATAACCAAAATAAAACATAAGGGAACATAGGACGACCCAACATAATATAGAAACTTATACATGTGACATACGGGCGTAGAAAGCCGACATGATCATTTGTAAACTCAAAATATAGGCCGACAAGGCCGTACAAGTATCCATATACCTAACATCTATCTACAAGCCTCTAAGAGTATATAAATATCATAAAGGTCGGGAAAAGGCCCCACCATACAAGGCAATACATGTCCAAATCATAATGACCAAATAGGCAACTCTGGAGCAAGTAGAATGCACCCTTACGATGCGCTGATAGCCTAATGGATGACTATCAACCTGTCTATCGGAACCTGCGGCCATGAAATGCAACGTCCCAAGGAAAAAGACACGTCATTACAAATAAAGTATCAAGTATGTAAGGCATGAAAGCAGTATATAAAAGACATAAAAGAAACATATAATAAAGAACTCAACCTGTAAGTCTGCATAGCTATGTGAATCATGAAACATTTATAATGCCATGCATATGTGTATAAATGGCATATCATGCATAGGTATATGCGTACATAACATCATCAAGCCTATGAGGGCGTCCCATCATATTATCTCGGCCTTTGTGGGCGAAATCATCAACGTATTCCAGCTGATCAGGTGGTGGTATATATATAATGCCATAACCTTTCCCCATACTCCATGTACATATAATATATGCGTATATAACGCCATGTGGTCATGGGTCAATGTGCATGTATGCGTGAATGCAATGTATAAGAAGTAAGTCAATAAGATCTCTCGGGATGTCATAAGATCAATATGCCTTCGGTTAATATCATCAAATAAACTTTATCAACTTATGTATTTTTTGAGACCCATAAACAGACGATATAATAATAGAACACACGGGGAACCAAGAACATAGGCACCCCTAATACTTCGAAGAATAGAGTAATTTGTGATTGTTCCACGTTTGCTCGTTTTATTTGTATCATATGGATCATGCCAAAAGGAAAGAAAGGATAACCTTAACATACATCAAGTCGTCATTGCAACTCAACAACAAGCTTATGAAAACAAGCACGCCAACCCTATAACAAAGAAATACATGTACAACTTAGATGGCGCAAGTATAGCACGTATCTCAAACGATAACTCGATTCTAAAATAAAACGGGAAGTATTTCCCATAATTGTACTGCTCCCTCAAGCCTATTATAGGTGATATACAAACAGTATACAATCAGCAACTCAAAAACAATCCAAATACAATTCGGGACATTCAATACAACAAACACCCCAAATATACCATAACACACCCAATCAACAAGTTATCAATTAGCTTGAAATTGCAACGACGAGCGACCATCCTACTACCCTACCACATGTGGCGTTTCTCCATGACCTCGATCCTTCAAAACTCCATAAATCAGCAGCACAATAGGCCAACACGAGTGGACTACAAAACAGTCCACTAAAAGTGAAATAAATCGAACTCACGGATTCCGATCACCGTCCCGTGAGTTACAAATATTAGGAAACAAATTTATCAACCTTACATGATATTTAAAATCTTAAATACAGAATGTATACATATTCTTAACTACTAAGTACCTTCCAAAACTCAAACTACAAACGAAAAGAGAGGTGGTATAGTGATACTTACGTCGTAGGGATCGTTCTAATGTTATCACTTATTGATTTTGTATCAAGGATGTTAACCTTCTTTGAAAACCATGTAGAGAGCTTAAGGATAAGTTTCGGGGGAGGG
>AWOL01S0085452.1:15312-55313 GCA_000715115.1 Nicotiana otophora
GGGGGGGTTCTCTATTTGTGTTCTAGGATAAAGGAAGAGAAAAACGACATAGGACCTATATATATCAACTTTTAAAAAGTCAAAGAGGTGTTAGCTTGGCACCCTAGCATTGGAATCTTCAGATATTTATATCTTTTTATACGGACGTCATATAAATGAACAGTTAAGAGCGTTGGAAACTACATTCCATGACCTTAAATTAGATATATAATACGTCCCAAAAAGACCTCATATAACACAAGAAATATATTGCTCAAAAAGCTTAAGTGTTACACCTACTTGTGACCTATGCAGTCTGCGCGGTCTCGCAAAACAGCAAATATCTCTATACTATGATGTCGTATCGAAAAATGGTTTACTGCGTCAGAAACCACACTCATAGATATTCAATTTTATATGTTCATCATCCCATAATTCCAAGTATATTGCGAGAAACGCTCCACTACATTTGACCTAATTTTCAGCACATTTATGAATGTAACTTGTGATGACCTTTGCCAACTTTTGTTCCACAACTCGCTTGAATTCAAAATGCAACACACGACTATCATAAGCCTAAAATAACTCATAAAATAACCACTTTATCATGTTAATAACCCTAGTCTCACCCCAAGGTGCATGTTATAACATTCCAAGCTTATCGACTTTCGACGAAACTTATTTTTCGTTTAGCTTCTAAGCTTTCCAACCCTCTTGGTACTGTTTTATCATGATCTTAAAGATTTGTAACCTCCAAGGTAACATGATTTACTTACTTTATGTATTTTCAAAAATGATTTCATTTCTGAGCTTACATCAGTTGACTTACCACGTACTCTCACGAACAAAAACATGGGGTGTAACATCATTTCCCCCTTTGTAACATTCGTCCTCGAATGTTGACTGATGCGATTATCAATCTCATATCCTATACTTCATACAAATACTTTAATATTGTCCTTTCCATTTAGGCATCTGCTCTGTGAATAAATCCAAAGGCCAGGGCATTCCCCACTTTAGGCCTCTTTCTCACACCACGACCTGTGGTCAAAATTCTTCCAATCTCGAAACTGCTGCTACCTTCTGTCATGCAGCCTGTACGACTTTGTCCTTGTATGTGTTCCTATGCAACTCTTCTCCCCCTTTTCCACCAGCTTCTAGCCAATCTCTAGGCCTCACTTTGGGAACATATACAGAACTTTGACAAGCTGTCCCTCTGGGCATCTATAGGTGTACTGAAGTTCTTCGCTCGGTACTTTGTCGAACTTACTACTATTGCTATATTTTGTTTGATTGCCTCAGTTATCTATGATTATGGCTTTACTACAACTAGGTAGGTCATACTATACCATAACTCTTACTTCGGTTAATTATTATCGAGGGCTACTACCAAACTCCAGGTTATTCTCTCGCTGCTTATCCTATATGTATAACTCTAAGTCCTTTAATACTTCCTCATTATTGTTCATCTTAAGAATTATAGTCTAATCTCATCTCATACTTTGTAACTTTTATCCATCCATTATTGATTCACCTTAATATTGATCCATAATCTACCATTGATAATTTTAACCTTCTCACGTAATACATTGTCACTAGGGCTCACGTTGCATAGGGGAACATTTGAAGTGATTTTCCTGATCCACCTAGGGACGATACTATACATCAATAACTGCATTTCATAGTATCCCAATGTGATTCTTCTTATGGGGGTATTTTAACCCCGTGCAATTCATGAAATCTCTTCTCATTGAATCATTACTGAATTGAAGGCCTAAACAACATCCTCTTATCATTTATCACGATTACACCCTTACTTTACTACCAGGACAGCATTCCATCTCTTCCAAATGCTCCTAGGTTTAAATTCTTTTGAGTTCATTCAGGCTATTCTGAGCTTTCTATGACTTACGGAAACCATCAACTCTCTTGTTTTATGGGTTTAATCCCAAGGCCTTACCCATTTTTGTCACCTTTTCACTCACCATTTCTTATCCTTACTCCTATCTACATAAAACCTTGTCGCTCTGCCATACTTTAGCTTGCAACCTACATATCTCTATTTGTACTAATCGCAACCTTCCTTGTACTTGCTAGCACCATAGATTTTCTTTCGTGCCTTCTTAGTTGCCTTTAAACATAAGAAATTACTTATTCTTGTCATTCTGTCACTTGCTGCATGGATACTTGGCTTATCTTAGTGCCCATGATTACTTGAATTCCCTGTAAATCATATGATCTAAAATATCACTTTTGATATCCCGTTCATTAATCACGATAGGTGCGACTTTCTTAAGGAGTGCATACAGTTTTGTAGTGGTACTGTTATTGCAAGACCATTTCTTCTTTATGTCACTATGCTTAGGTTGATGCTATATTTGTTCTTTCCTTAGCTAGTCTTTCTTTGTAGTACTTAGGGGAGACCCTCCGACTCCTGTAAAGCTGCGAGCTTATTCCATCGTATATCCAAAGGAATTTTTGGTGTTCTTACTTTATCCATAGTTACTTACCTCCGTGCCCCTGTGCTCGCAGGTTAATTCTGAACTTATATTTTTTACTCCCTCCCCAGTGGCACTTTTTTTTATTTCCATAACATTTATAAGGTACCTTTAATTACCTAACTCCTATCTGGATATTTCTCAAGGATTACGACATCATATCTACGAGACTGAGTTCACTATGTTGGGGTTCACTATGTTTATCTTGCATAATCTTCTGATTTGTCTGTATCCTCTTGTTTAGCCATAACTAGGCTCTTCATGATTCAACTACTAACTACTCGTTGGTCCATTCTTATATTTATATTTCGCGTAATCTCTCTTGGGATATGTCCTTTGACTTAGCTTACCTCTTGCACTGCTCCTGATGTAGCAAGTATCCATTCGCACTTATTCATCAATAATATCCTGGCCGGGAACTGTTAGTGCCTCTCCCCGGCATCTTGCTTGTATAATGTTCTAGAGTCGCGACATATTTGTAGGATCTAAATAAATTCAACCTCACTCCTTTCGCCTTTTTACCATATTCTTCCTTTACCACTCCATAGCTACCTGAACCACTTAACTCCGACTTAATACCACATCATACCATATTCCCCCCTTTAGGGGAGTTCTACGATTTACTGCTATGACGATCTACCTATGGATGTTTTACCTCTTAATATTTAGCATCTTTTCACATAATGAATGACCCTTACTCCCCTTACGGTAACCCCTCTGTACCGGGGATAACTAGATTCTTTATGCACAAAGGTGACACATGGTGTAACTGGCACACTTAGTTCTTTAAGCTTAACTCTACTCACGGTGCTTGCTTTACGGAAGCGTCTTCCTAAATGACCTTTAAAGGTCATTCTTATGTTGTCTATTCTATTATTGCTGGAACGTGATCTCTGAAATTCTCACGATGTTGACTATTATCAAATCTTCCAACCCCTAATTCATGTTCAGTATATCTTGTTCACTAGCCCATGCTGATTTCTAGTACTCAGGGGATCTAACTTTTCCTTTCGGTAATCACGTTCGAGTCACCAACACATTTCTCGAAGTGAGGGTATGACTTTAGGACTTATATAGTTTTATTGTCTCAAGTCCTGTCACCTCTTGTCTTTTGTTTTACTTGACTACAGGCTCTGTCATTTGGTCATATTTCTATTTACCGTTATCACCCATTTATCACATCTTACTCATAATGCTTAATTTACTCTTTTCTTATTCTCCGGCTAATATTTCTGCCAATCATTTTATTCTAAAAACTTCAACAGAATGTTATTTCACTTTTAGCTCTCCTTGCTTAATCTCACTGGCTCGTCAGGAAGCCTTACATTCTCTTTTGTTTTTTAGGGGCGGGACTCATACTAAGGTAAATATTTATCCCTTCTAGGATTCCACTGCCTATCTTCTAAATTTTTTGAACATTATAGTATTCATATCTAACTGTACTATTCTGGAGTGCACCATCTGGGTGTCTCACAAGGAGATCTATTACCACATTTGCACTATCCTTCGGAAATGTTAGCTAATAATAACAATTCATCCACCATTTTGGGTTACTCTAACCCAGCTGGATCCTCATATCCCATCCTTCTCTTAATCTATATCTGTTAGCTCCCATAGGACATAACTGAGATGGGTGTTGTCAAGTGTATATATCTTTGTTACTATTGAAAGTGACTCAGAATGCTTATATTTCTCTGCCTGAATTATAAATACTAATAATCTTCACTAACTAGGTACCTCGTACCCTTCTTCACCTTGCTTCTTTTATTTGTTGTAACTTGTATCTTCTTTCTGATTCCTTATTGCTTTTTACCATATGGGTGGATAGATATTCATGTCTTAGGGCTCCTTATCAAGAAGTTTACACGTCTTAGTACACACATGACTTGCTGAAGACCTCACATTTACTCATCATAAGCATGATACACAATCGAGTTCCTCTGACTAAACTCTTCCACAACCAAATTCAATCTTTTACCAAATGTCTTTGTGGATATAGGTATCGTTGTATTACAAATAAAGTAGAATTTAGGAGTTTGAATTCCTAGAAATGAGCTCTACCACACGATCTAGAGTAAAACAATAGTGACAGTCCTAAATGCCTTGTAGCCTCCTACTTATAAGTGCGGTGCACAACACACCCATAAACAAGACTGTACTAGACATGACTTGTAGACTCCCAAGGACATAACTACTCTGATACAACTTTTGTCACGACCAAATCGAAGGGACAGGATGGGCATCCAGTACCTTACTTAACCAAGTACCAGCGTAACATATCTTTCTTATCGTACTATCATGGGTAAATGGGCGAAAAGGGTCGTCATGAGATAACCAGGATAAAACATAAGGGAATACTAGACATAGGACAACCCAACATAACATAGAAACTTATTCATGTGACATGCGGGCCTAGAAGTCCGACATGATCATTTGTAAACTCAAAACATAGGCCGACAAGGTCGTACAAGTATCCATATACCTGACATCTGTTCATAAATGTCATAAAGGTCGGGACAGGGCCCTGCCATACCAGTCAATACATGTCCAAATCATACTGACCAAATAGGCAACTGCGGAGCAAGTAGAGTACACCAACACCTTAAGTTGAGCTGATAGCCTATTAGGAGGACTGTCAACCTGCCTATCGGGACCTACGGGCATGAAATGCAATGTCCCCAGGCAAAAGAACGTCAGTACAAATAAAGTACCGAGTATGTAAGACATGAAAGCAATATATAAAAGACATGAAAGAAACATGGAGTAAAGAACTCAAACTGTAAGTCTGAATAGCTATATGAATCATGAAACATTTATTATATCATGCATATGTGTATAGATGTCATATCATTCATAGGTATATGTGTACATAACATCATCAAACCTCTGGGGGCATCCCATCATATCATCTCGGCCTCTACAGGAAACATCATCAACGTATACCAGCTGATAAGGTGGTTGTGCGTATATAATGCCATAACCTTTTCCCATACCCCATATACATATAATATACACGTATATAACTCCATGTGGTCATGGGTCAATGTGCATGCATAAATGAAAGCAATGTATAAGAAGTAAGTCAATAAGATCACTCCTGATGTCATAAGATCAATACGCCTTCGGTTAATATCATAAAATAAACTTTATCAACTTACGTATCTTCTGAAACCCATGAACAGACAATATAATAATAGGACATATGGGGAACCAAGAACATAGGCACCCCTAGTACTTCTGAGAATAGAGTCATTTGTGATTGTTCTGCATTTGCTCGTTTCATTTGTATCATATGGATCATGCTAAAAGGAAAGAAGGGATAGGCTTAACATTCCTCAAGTCATCAATGCAACTCAACAACAAGCTTATGACAACTAGCGCGCCAACCCTATAACAAAGAAATACACGTACAACTTAGATGGAGCTAGTATATCACGTATCTCAAACAGGTCCCACAAGCCTAATATAGGCGAGATACAAACACAATAAAATCTGTATTTCAATTACAATTTCCAGCACAATCACCACCATGTGTGAGACATGGCGTCCGATCACGACCCGATCGGCTAGGCCGTCTCACCCGAGACATCCTCCTTTTCTATCAATCATCACATTTCATGCCTCTTTCACATCTTTTCATTTCCTTGGCACTTATGGCCACAATTATAAAATTATTTTTGGCACTTGGCCATATTTCATTATTCATGTTCACCTTTATCACTTTCAAACATCATCATCATCATCAACAACAAGGCTTTTGAATTCAAGACTTTAAGTACATATGTGAACAATTAAGAGTCTTAGGCACATAAAGATGTTTCTCACAACTTGGAATAATAATCTTAATTAGAACTTGTCCTGAAGTCGTAAAATGTTTAACACACAACCCATACTTTGAACACATTCTAAAATGATAGCATAACATGATATGAGCAATTGGAATACATATTCAACATATATGTTTCAACACAAGCTTGTTCGGAATAGCCAATTTTATAATGAACAACTCGGGACTTACATAATTTATATGAACAACGTGGGATTCAATTCCAAGAGAGAAGTTTAGCCAACATACCTCTCTTTGAGCTTCCTTAAAATACTACGATAATCCGGTAATTCTAGCAACCTCAATCTATCTAGAAACATAACAAAATTGAACAAAATTAGGAAGATATTCATGATTTCAGCTCATTTGAGCATTTTATCAAACACTAGGTGTGCATCTTGATTTCAAGGTTCTTCTATGGTGGATTCATTCATCCCTCAACCCAATCTTAAACCATACTAGTTCAATGACCTTTCTACAACTCATGTTAGTATATACATATATACATAATACTCTCATACCCGAGAATCATACTCCTAGTCACCCATCTTTTATCCCAAACTCGAAATTGAAGACTAGGGTTAGAACCTTATCTCTAGGGTAAAGATCTTGTGAGCTTTCTTGTTTGATTTCAATGCTTGAGCAAGATCTTGATGAACAATTAGCTAGGTCTTCTCTTTCTCTCTCTAAGCTACTCTCACCTCTCTCAAACAATATCAGATGAAACCCTTAAAATGACACCAAAGCCATTTTATAAAAATGGAATCGGGTAAAATTTTCTAGATCTTAAACTGTATAAAACCGGGTATGCGGTCGCAGATCTTTCCTCATAATCAATCTACGGCCCGCAAAATGGCCGTGAAAAATGATGCCTAAAAACTGAACCAGTCTGCGGCTGTTTTGCGGTCCGCATACAATTTATGCGATCGCAGAATAGGCCACAGAATCTTCTTCCGAATTTTTCTTTTTGAATTCCATGATGAAGTACGGTCCGCAAAATAAATATGTGATCGCATAATGGACCGCATAATCGACCTTCAAATTTCCAAAAGTTTTCTGCTTCACTTTGTGACCGATAGGCGGCCCGCATAATGATTTTGCGGTCACATGTTTGACCACATAATTGCCTTCTTCAGCCAACATTTTCCAACAAAGATTTATTGCATTCTTCAACCAAAAAAGTTAGGGCTTTGATCATATTAGCCTACTTGGCGCCATGAAATCTTGGGTTTTAGGTAAAATTTCATTGGGCCTTACATTCTCCCCCACTAGGGTGACCCTTAGCTGCCTAAGCCCCACCCCGAGCAGGCTGGGTTAGTTGTGAAGTAACGGGTGCCGAAGTCATAAGCTGACTCCTCTGCTAAGATGGACCTCCCGAAAGGAGGGGATAATGCATCTTTATGTGACCCATATCTCCACACTCAAAACAACCTCTCCCTGTGAATGATGATGTATACTTAGAAGGACCCCGAGAACTAGAGTAACTATTAGAAGGACCTGGTACAGATAAACCTTAAGCTGATGGTGCACGAGACGAACTCTGAGCTAAAAGGGCATGGAGAGATGAGTGGCCCTAATGTGCACTGTATGAACCATGGCCGAATGATGCACCACAGTGAACTGGACGAGCCCTATGAGCGTGCCTATTAGGACGCCCCCTGTTGTAGTAGAAGTGACCCACAGATGGATCACCACTAAAACCAACCGATCCACGAGGCCTCTTGGCCTCCCTCTCACCCCACTCCTAACTGTGGAACATCTCTATCTTTCAAGCAATGTCGACAACCTCATCCATAGTAGTTGTGATGCACCGACCACCTCGCGCCTATCATAAGCCTCCCACCATCTGAAAGTGGCCCTAGAAAAGTAAAAAGTAGTGAACAAGATCCCACTGGTCTCTATAATACCTGCTGTGCGGAGAATCCGCTGACACTTGTCCAAGAAACCCTGGGGATCCTCTGACTTTGTCCACGGAAAGATGGAGGTTGGAGTCTCCCAAACCTCTCTAGTCTCCGCTGCTCATCATCAATTATAACAGGAACCACATGGGCCTCAGTAGCTGCCACCGACTGGGCTAGTAGTGCCCCCAGTGTCTAGATTCCCTGCATAACCTACTCTGGTGTACGGTCGGCGGTAGTGTGATCACCTTCCCAGGCTTGAGAAGTGGTTGCTGCGGCCGGAACAAAGACTGCCTAAGAAAGACTGGTGCACACAGTCAAAATCTGAGTTAAGGCCTCCTGAAGGCTTAGAATCCTAATGGGCGCAGTTGGTCCCTGAGCTGGCCCCATCGGCTCGACTATATTTGGTACCTGCTCATGAGCTGGACGGACTGGTGAGTCTGCAGGTGTACAAGTTGTACCTCTGCCCCTACCATGGCCTCTTCACCTCTGCCAGCGACTAGTGGGCCTACAATTGCCCTAACTGGTGGTATTGGTGGCTGCCCATCTTGTCTGATATCACATGTCCTCACCATGTGTGAGAGAATAGAATAATAGAAGTTTAGTTACCGGAATCAACAGATTTGTTCGACAAGAATTCAAGAATGTAAAGTTTCCTAAGTGTTCGACATCCTCTCGTAGATAAGTATAGATATCTCCGTAGTGATCCACAGGACTCTACTAAACCGTCGTGAAGGCGCCTATTGTTGAACTGGGCAATCCAGCTACTCAACCATTTCAACACAACAAAATATTTGAAAAATACAACTCAGCAGCCATCGTGATCAGAAGCCCCTGCATTTGCGCACGAGGTGCAGGGTGTAGCATGAGTAAAACCAACTCAATAAGTAACAAATCCAACCTTTGGACAGAAAGTAGTGGCGGACTCAACCGATACAGTTCAATATTGAAATAACAGTGCAGAAACGTAGACATGCTTTCAAGTTCAATGGTTAAAATTAAGATAATAAGATAAATCATATCTAAATGATATGAAGAGTATAATTTCTCTATTTCAACATGCCAATGCACATGCGTTATGTGATGCACCATGTTGAAAGCGTCATGTGCTCACTCCCTCAAAATGCTCAATGACTCAGTACTGTATATGGCCAATCCGGCGTAGGGAAGCTCCATCCCGAAATATATACATCAACTGACCATCAGTCACTCAGTACAAGGTAGGGTCAATCAAGACCGTGGGGAAGATCCATCATCGGGTATAAATGCTTCGGACAAGATCTATCCCTCAATATAATCAATTGCGCTCACTGAGGGGGGTGGGCAGACTCCGAAAGGGGATCCTTCAGCCCAATCTCTATCATAAATCAATAACACCTACTGCGGCGTGCAGCTTAATCCCATAAATGTCACTCATAATCAGGCCTAAGCCTCACTCAGTTATCAATCTCTCTAGTCTCTCTCCCACGGGCTTAGAATGTCATGAAACTAGCCCGAAAATGATGATATGATGTATCAATAAATGACAGCAGAGACTGAGATATGATATGTAATGAATGAATATGACCGAGTATGAAATTCTACTGAAATCAATAAGTCAACGGCAAGAAACGACCACTAAGAGTCCCAATAGTACTAGCATATAGCCTAAACATTATCTTTAGAATGATTGACAGCTCAATTACATTATCACATGATGAAAACACATATATCAACAAGATAGATATACTATACAATGCCATGGAATTGACCAGGTCACAATTCTCATGGTGCACGCCCATAACTTACCTCAACCCCAATCACATAACACATAATTCGGGGTTTCGAACCCTCAGAGCCAATTTTAGAAGTGTTACTTACCTCAATCCGAGCAAAGCTCTACTACAAAATATTATTGCCTCGCAAATCGGCCTCCAAATGAACCGAATCTAGCCACAAAATGTACGATACAATCAATACGGGTTGAATGAATCAATTCCACAACAAAATACGAAGTTATAAATCAAAAATCTTAAATCGGCTCAAAGTCGTCCCTTGGGACCACTTCTCGAAACACGACAAAATTCCACAAAACCCAAAAGCCCATTTAACCACGAGTCCAACCATACAAATTTTATACAAATTTGACACAAAATGGCCACTCAAATCCACAAATCAAACTATCCAAATCCCTAGCCTCAAACCCCCAAATAACACCTCAAAAGCACACAATCTAGGTGGGAAAATAAATGGGGAAACAATATTATTGAAACAAAACGAGCACAAGAGACTTACCTCAAGAATTTCTTCAAAAACCCTCTACAAATTTGCCTTAGACCGAGCTTGAAATATCCGAAATGAAGAAAAATCGCGAACCCTTATTATTATATGTTCTGCCCAGCACTTCTACTTCTGCAGAAATTTAGTCACTTATGTGTCGTTGCAGAAGCGACCTCTCAATCGCACCTACGGTTCCTTCGGCTTCTATTGTCCCTAACTTGGCTCTTGTGGACTCGCTTATGCGACCATTTAGTCTTCTTCTTTGGAACCCAGTCTGCTACCCATCTTTGCTTTTGCAGTGCCCCAGCCGCATCTATGGTCACGTAGGTACGGGAAAGCCTTCGCACCTCTGACCACCTGCTCACGCCTTCCAAACCTCGCATCTATCCAACCCTCCCCGCACCTGCGATCAAAGCTCCGGAGGTGCAATTACACCAGCAGAACCCAACTTCAACAACTCCACAAATTCTACCTTTGATCCGTTAACCTTCCGGAAGAACCTCGAGGCCCCCGGGACCTCAATAAAACATACCAACAAGTCTTAAAACATCATACTAACCTAGTCAAGCCCTCAAATCACATCCAACAACATCAAACATAAGAGTCGCTCATAGATTCAAGCCTAATGAACTTTGACATTCCAATTTCTACAAACAACACTGAAACCTATCAAATCATGTCCGAATTACCTAAACGTTTACACAGAAGTCATAAATGACACTACGGACCTACTCCAACTCCAAAAATCCCAATCCGACCCCGATATCAAAATGTCCACTACCGGTTAAACCTCCCCAAAAATCTAACTTTTGCCATTTCAAGCCTAATTAAACTACGGACCTCCAAATCACAATCTGGACACGCTCCTAAGTCCAAAATCACCAAACGGAGCTAACGAAACTAGCAAAACTCCATTCTGGAGTTTTTTATACATAAGTCAATATCTGGTGAACCTTTTCAACTTAAGCTTCCAACTTTGAGACTAAGTGTCTCAATTCGTTTTGAAATCTCTTCAGACCCGAACTAACTAACCCGGTATGTCATATAACAAATGTAAAGAAAGAAATGAGAAGTAAATGGGATAACAGGGCTACAACTCTCAAAAAGATCGACTGGGCCGTTCCATTAGGGTTTTTAGGACTATTGGGGAGCCATTTGTCCATTTGGGGATTACTGTAGTCGATTTTGGGGGCCCATTGGTAGGCCCGAGGAGGATGTTTATTCTACACTAGGTCAGATTTGTTGACGCAACACTGTTATTTCTGAGAGGTGTGTCATTCGAATAGAGTTGATCTTGTTCGTGTTCTGATATGTCTATGTGTTACTTTTCTATGATATGAGAGGTTGTGATTTGTCGGTTCTATACACACATAATGTGGTTCTAACCGAGCCTTGTAGCTCGATTTGAGCAAGATGGGTATTAAGTTATAGAATGGTTGATTGTGCCTTGGTTATGTTCTCTTTGGGCTGTGGTATGTTGTAGTATTTGCTTCTCCATGGCTATGGTCATACACATAGTGTATTTGATGTCGAATTGCGTGTAGTTGTTGATTTTGAGCATGGTGACTTGAGGTATTTCATATGGGCCTGTGTTTGGTTGGGTTACACATTGTAACAGGTCTGTGTTGGGATATGATCCTTAGTGTTATATTCGTGTGTCCTGGTTCTACTATGTATGATGGGTTTGTAGCATTGCGTTTGTGGTGGTACTTGTTGAGCTTGCGGGACAGTTCTCTTATTTGAGTCATTTTTAATTTTTGGGAGCCTTTGAATTGTCGCGTATTGGTGCACGGATTGAACTTTTTGTGGCTTAAGGTTGTATTGGTATTTCAAGACAGTATAGTGGTTGTATTTGATGAGATGGGTTGTTAGACCTAGAATGAGTGCTATCAGGTTTGATTGTGCTATATTTGAAAGGATAATGTCACTGATCGACTTAGAAATTGGCTATAGTTCTTGTCGAAGGAGAAAGAGCTCCATGACTTGATGATCTGATGAGTAGTTGTGAACTCCTACGTGTTTCTTTCAACACCGGCAGTGTACGATGGTTTTGAACGATATTTTGTTTGATATGAAGTTTATTACCGGTACCAGGTTTGTGTTGAGCAGTTCTTATGGCCGGAAATTATTGCTACGAGTATGCGAAGTATACTATATATCATGTGATTACATCTTGGGTTATGGTTATGGCTTGATATAGCATGTTGAGACTTATATAGTGTGTAAATGCAAGATTCGGGTCTTATAGGAAATTCCAGATGCTGGAAATTGGATTCTAATGTTTACAGACAAAGTTTGAAGTAATGATGTTTAGTTATGTTGTGTTGTAGTGCCTATATGAAATAGGGTGACATGGGAACACCCCCGGGTGTGCGCATGGTAAGGTTACACAGTGATTTAATAGCTTGGGAATGACTCTTGGCATGTTCGAGGACGAACGTATGTTAAAGTGGGGGGAGAATGTAATGACCCAACCAATTATTTTGACTATTTGCACTTCTCTTGGTGGTTTGAGTGTATGAGTAGCTCCATATGACATATTATGACTTGTGTGTATCATCGGTTTTGGTTTTCAGGTATTTCAAAATTAGTTTGGAAGAATAAATTTCATGTTTGACGCTTTAATAGGTCAGAGTTTTGATGGTTCCGTTAGGTCTGGATGGTTATTTTGGACTCGAGCATATGCCCGGATTTCCATTTGGATATTTCTAAAAGGTTTCGATGCTAATTGGCAAAAGTTGAAAATTTGAAGGTTTAGAATGTTCATGTGTTTGACCGAGTGTTGACTTGAGGATATCGGGATTGAATTGTGGTTTCGGGAATTAGAATAGCTTCGTTGTGTCATTTGGCACTTGTGTGCAAAATTTGAGCTTTTGCTGGTTGATTTGATATGTTTTGGCACGAGTTTTAGATGTTGAAAGATTCAAAGTTCTTTATGTTTGATTTGAGGTGCGATTCGTCATTTTGATATTGTTATGCGTGATTTGAGGCCTCGGGTAGGTCTGTGTTATGTTATGGGACTTGTTGGTATATTTTCATGGGGTCCCGAGGTGATCAAGTGAGTTTTAGACTAGTTTTTGACCATTTCCGTGTTTTTTGGCTCTTCTGATTTTTGGTGTTTAAGAACTTCTTCGAGATTGTGAAGATTGGGACGTGATTGCGTAATGTATTGTGGGAGCCGGCCTTTTCCTTCATCGCATTCGCCACCATGTTATCGCATTTGTGTGCCTTTGTGAAGATTTGGCATTATGTTCGTGTCCTTATGCTCGCGTTCGCATTGAGTTGATTTGAGAAGCTAGGGAATGGGGAGAATGTCTTTACGTTCACGAAGTAGTTGATGTGATCGCGTAAGGTTGGAGCTGTTGTGCATCGCGTTTGCGAGGACTATGCCAAAAACGCGTAGAGTATATTTGGAGGCATTGTATTTTGTTAATCGTGAATGCAGTGGTTGTTCCGCATTAGCGAAGGGTTAGCCTGAGCAGCGCTTATAAAGTACTCTATTTCGGAGGTTTCGGCCATTTTAGCATATTTCGAGCTATGGAGCTCGGATTGAGATGATATTTGAAGCATTTTCATCACATGGATTAAGGTAAGTGTTCTCTACTCGGTTTTGATTATATTTCATGAATCTATCCTCGTTGTTTTGCAGTTGGTTGATTATTTCGAAAGAGAAATTGGGAGGTTTTGTCTAAAATTTCATAAAGTAAAATTTTTAGTTTGAACGTGGATTCGGTGTCGGATTTGAGTGAAACTACTATGGTTCGACTCGTGATTGAATGGGTTGTCGGATGTTTTGAGTTTTGTCAGTTCCAAGGTGCTAGCCCAGGTTTGACTTTTTTGTTGACTTTTGGCTTTTGATTAAAGATTCGACATTTATCGATTGAGTTTGTTTCCTTTGGCACTATTTGATGTTCTTGAGTAGCTTTTGGCTAGTCTTGAGCTATTTGTTGATCGGATCGCATGAGATGGCATTTCAAGAGTATTGTCTGGCTTGTTCGAGGTAAGTAACACTTCTAAACTGGTGCTGAGGGTATGAACCCTAGATATGCGTGTTAAGTGTTTTGTGTTGAGGTGATGAATATGTTAGGTGACGGGCGTGTGGGCGTAGACCATGTGAATTATGACTCGGTTGATTCTAAGGTATTGTGTAATTACCTAATCTTGTCTTTATCCGTGAAATTTCTATGTGCTACATTAATTGAGTTGAGATCCACGTTAGAAACCATGTTTAGGGTATATGATTATCCTGTTGGGATCCCCTAAGGATATTTTTGTTGTTGAGTTATTTGCGTAAATTGCAATTACGTACTCAGACATACGCATTCATTGCATATCATATCTTAGTCTCTGATGCCATTTGTCTCACATCTTTTATCATTGTTTGGGCCAATTGGCATGAGATTTGCGAGGCCGAGAGTCTGGAGAGATTGATGACTGAGTGAGTCGAGGGCCTGATTGTGAGGATATTTATGGGATCGGGCTGAACGCCGTAGCAGGCTTTATTGATTCATGCCATGATTGGCTTATATTAGCGCTTGGGCAGGATCTGCCCCTCCAGAGTCTGACATACTAGCAGTGAGCGCAAGTACCTACTGAGTGTCGAGTGCGAGTATCGAGTGACTGTGAGGACTAAGTGACTGTGAGGACTGAGTGACTGGGAGGACTTAGCGAATTGATACTCCAAGAGTATAATGTGGTTTTATCACTGCTTTTCATTACAGTTGGCATGCATACTTGGCATATAGGCATTGAGATGCATTTCCTCATGTTGTACGGCATTATGACATTCATGACTTAACATACACATTGACATGTAGGAATAGAGATGTACTTTTCTCATACCATATGATAATGAAACATCTTATCTGTTGTTGAATGTTTATTGCAAAAATCATGGTTTTCAGATTTACTCATATTTCAGTGATTTCGGTGAAAGATTTGGGTTTTACTGCTATACTTTAAAAGCATTCCTATTTTCGGGGCCATTTCTTGTACTACTTTTATTATATTGTTACGAGTTATTTTTGGCTATTGGTGTTGGATTCTCTTACCGTAGTCCAAGATCATCACTTCTTTGAACCTAAGGTTAGGTTTGTTACTTATTGAGTACATGGGGTCAGTTGTACTCATACTACACTTTTGCACCTTGCGTGTAGATTTTGGATGTTGATGTTGCTGTGTATGGTAGGAGCTGGCATTGAAGATGTACTTGCATTCTAGTCATGGCTGCCTCTTATTCTTGGTAGCTTAGAATTATTAATATATTCATGTATATTTTAAACAGATGATGTATTTATTTCATACCAGCTTTGTAAACTCTAAAAGTTAGAAGATCATGATTTGTACAACCAGTCCTTGGGATTTGTATACAAGTTCAGTTATATTATCTTTATTTCTCTTAGTAAATCATTGGTATTGGATTTTGTTGATTGACTTACCTAGCGGATTTGGTTAGGTACCATCACGACTAGTTGGATTTTGGGTCGTGTAATCAACCCTCGGGCCCACATGCACAGATTACGAAACTTCTTGAAGACAACCATTACCTATTATACCACAAACTCAAATATATAATTTTTTCCCAATTCCATGTCCAATTTCAAGGTAAAATCCAAAAAAGCCGAATTATGGGTTTTCTCCTAAAATCAAACAATTTTCATAAAGTTTCATATTTATATCCACATGTGATCCATGTATTTAACTCACAATGTATAGAAATAACTTACCTCGTGATTGATGAAGAAATGAGGTGAAAATGAGCCAAACAACTGATTTAAAACAAGTCTACCCAAAATTCCCTTCTTTGTGATCACGGAAACAGCCTTGCGATCACGAAGGCCAAATGTCAAGCTGCACCAAAATCCTCCTTCGTGTTCGCGTATGCGGTTTCCATCCTGTGGCCGCGATGCCTCCACGTCCCTGTTCTTCGCATTTGCGGTGCTCAAGCCGCGTTTGTGAAGGCTTAGCACCTCCAGGCCCCAGATCCCCTTCCTTCACCGCATTCGCAATGCCCATTCGCATTCGCAATGCCCAATCGCGTTCGCGTAGAGCACCTCAACCCTATCTATGCGTTCGTGACTCCTTTGTCACATTTGCGATGCACAAATTCCACCACAGCTGTAGCTTCTCATCACGATCGCATCCCTTCAACCGTGATCGCGATGCTTACAAGGGACACCATAAACTAGCAATCACAAAACAAAGAAAACTGGTCTGAATCCATCCCGAAACATACCCGAAGCCCCCGGGACCCCGTCCAATCACAGAAACAAGTCCCAAAATATGACACGAAGCTGCTCGAGGACTCAAATCACACCAAACAACATCAAAACTACGAATCAACGATCGAAAACTTTCTTAAGACTTTCAAACATTCAAACTTCAATGAACTCATCTGAATCATACTTAAACGCAACATGACTTGTTTAACATTCCCATCACCCATATATAACCCACATAGTGTCTACGAAGCCTCTAAAGATACAAAGGAGAGTAAAGATGGTGCCGGAAACAAGGCCCCGACTATTCCTCTAAAAGTGACCATAATATAAACAAAAGGTACAATACATGACCCCAGAACGAAATGGGGCTCACCGAGTCTGCTGAGAAGAGGATGCAACACTATCTGAGATAAGCATTGTTTGCTATGTAACCACCTGCATCCATTTAAAGATGCATCGCCCCCGGCAAAAGGGACGTTAGTACCGTCGAATAGCACTAGTATGTATAGCTACACACCAACTCAATAGAATGAATAATAATACAAGAGAAGCAAACAAGAATTCAATAAGGGCTTCAAATAAATAATAAAACAACATGTTAAGGATCATATACATTTTCAAGCCAATTTCCATATTACTAGGTTGGGTGACCTTTAGTACCGATGTTCCACAATTCACAATACCTCTATGTTCTTACACAAAGTCTAATATCGGCCTGATCGGCTAGGTCGCCTCGTTGGAGACGTTACCACAATTCCATTAACAATACCACCGTGTTCTTTTACGGAGTCCGATCTCGGCCCGATCGACAAAGCTATCTCGTTTGAGTCATTACCACAATTGCATTCACAATACCACCGTGTTGTTTCACGGAGTCCTATCTCGGCATGATCGGCTAGGCCATATCATTTGAGACATTGCCACAATTTCAATCAGCTCACATCGTACTCCTTTCATGTACTTTCGATCCATTGACGCTAGTGATTACGATTAGAAAGTCATTCTTGGAACATGGCCGTATTTCATAGTTCCAGACCCACTTTCCCACATTCAATATCATTATCAAAATCAATAAGGCTCCCCATTCAAGGCATTAAATTCATGTATGAGCTGTCTGGGAATCTTAGGCACATAGAGGCTTTTCATACAATTTGGCATAACAACCTTTATTTCAATCTTGACATGAAGTCTTAACATCCCTAACACATATTCCACATTTTTGAACATATTCTAAAATGGCAAGATGACATGATGAAGCATTTAGCATAAACATTGAACTTACATCCTTCAACACAAATACGTTAAAAATTGTCAATTCTATAATGATCAAGAACATACTTCGATTACATGAACACCGTGGGATTCGATTCTAAGAAGAAGGGGGGATTAGCCAACATACCTCAATTGAGCTTCTTAAAACTCTAAGAAGTTCCGGAATATTAGCAACTTCAATCTATTTTATCAATATAACAAAATTGAACCAAAATTAGGAAGATGAATATGGTTTTAGCTCATTTGAGCATATTAGCAAACACTAAGTGTGCATGAATGTATTAAGGCTCTTTTGTGGAAGATTCCATCATTTCCCAACCCACTCTCTACCATTATTAGCTCACAATCTTCCCACATACTACAAGGATACATGCATGCAAGGTAAGCACTCCCATCCCCATGAATTACCTCACTAAAGGCCCATTATAGTTACATTTTGAAATTAAAAGTTTGGGTGATAGAATCTTACCTCTTAGGAAGAAGACCTAGGTTCCTCTCTTAATAATATTCAAGATTTAAGTGAGAATTGAAGAGCAATTTGATGAAGATCACTTCTCCATCCAGGACCCTCTCTCTCTCACTCTAGAAATATCAGAAAATATGCTCAAAATGGTCCATGGGGTGTGTTGTAACGAAATAGGTTCGGGTTTAAAACCCCAGAAAATGAAGCTCCGTAACTGGTTCCGCGATCGCATAATTGCAGACCAAAATGGCCAAAACATTTGTCCGTGTCTGCGGTAACTATTGCGGTCCCATAGTGCACTGCAGAATAGTTATGCGGTCGCATAGTCGACCGCATAATTGCTTCCAGACTGACCCAAAAGCTGCCTCACTCTGCAGCCATTATGCGGTCCGTAGAGTGATTCTGCTGTCGCAACATGGACCGCAGAAACACGTAATTCATCCAAATATTTTTCTTTACTTTCCGATGCATTGTTCAACCCAAAAAGTCCGAACCGCGGCGAGCTTGCCATGATACACAACACGTAAAACCAATTCGGCACCATGAAATAATTTTAACATTATTTTGCAAAGTTTAATGGGGCCTTACATTCTCCCTCACTTAGGATCATTCGTCCTCAAATGAGGGTAAGTGTCTGTTATTAACATCTTGTGCAACTCAGTTTCAATACCTCACACCAGCAGCCCCAAATCCGACTAACTCCCTAAATTCTCAAAAATGTCGCTAGAGTTTCGTTTGTAACTAGGTCTATCCACCTATCAGAGAGCCCCAGAAACACATCTTACAAACATGTATAGAACCCAACGACATAGCATAACTCATAACCACACCGACCGTGGCCTCATGTAAACAACATATAATTAAAAGGAGCATCTTTACATTAACTGAACAAGTGGTACAAAATTCTTAGGTGACGGGTTCATAAAAGAAAGGATTACACAACTATTCAAACAAGTGAGGATACTTGTTCTTCATCTCTTCTTCGGCCTCCCATGTGGCCTCTTCAACCTGCTGGTTTCGCTATAACACTTTCAAGGAGGCAATTTCTTTATTCCTCAACTTTCGGATCTGCCTATCGAGAATGGTAACTGGAATCTCTTCATATGACAATTATTCACTAACCTCGATGGTCTCAACCGGAACAATGAGTGTTGGATCTCCAACTACTTTCTTCAACATAGACACATGAAACACCGGGTGTACTAATGACATCTCAGGTGGTAGCTCAAGCTTGTACGCCACCTCACCTATCCTCTGAATTATTTTGTACGGCCCGACATGCCTCGGACTCAATTTCCCCTTTTCCCAAAGCGCATAATACCCTTCATCGGGGAAACCTTCAAGAATACACAATCATCTTCTTTGAACTCTAAGTCTCTCCGACGAACATCCGAATAGGATTTCTGACGAATCTGAGTAGTTTTCAACCGCTCCTTTATGATCTTAACTTTTTCCATAGCCTGATGTATAGGTCTGGCCCTATCAATTCGGCTTCCCCAATCTTGAACCACCCAATGTGAGATCTACATCTCCTATCATATAATACCTCAAACGGCACCATCTGGATACTTGCATGAAAGCTGTTGTTATAAGCAAACTCTATGAGTGGCAAATGATCATCCCAGCTACCCTTGAAATCAAGAACACAAGCACACAACATGTCCTCGAGCATCTGAATAGTCCGCTCTACTTGCCCGTCGGTCTGTGGATGGAAAGTTGTACTAAGATTCACCTGAGTACCCAAACCTTGCTGAAATTTTCTCTAAACCTTAGCCGTGAACTGAGCCCCTTGATCGGAAATTATAGAAACTGGAATGCCATGTAACCTGACTATTTCTTTGATATACAACTGAGCATACAGTTCCGCTATGTCGGTAGATTTAACTGGCAAGAAGTGTGTTGTTTTCATGAGTCGGTTCACGATCACCCAAATTGAGTCAAACCTGCACGGAGTGCGTGGTAATCCTACCACAAAATCCATATTAATCATCTCCCATTTCCACATTGGAATTTCTATGTTCTGTGCCAACCCACCAGGCCGTTGATGTTCGGCCTTCACTTGCTGACAGTTCGGGCATCTTGCCACAAAGTCCGCCACATTCCTTTTCATGTAATTCCTCCAATAGATTTCCTTGAGGTCGTGATACATCTTCGTAGAACTTGGATGCACGGAATACCTAGAAGCGTGAGCTTCGATCATGATTAGTTCCCGGAGAGAATCTACATTCGGAACACATAGTCGCCATTGGTACCTTAGTGTACCATAATCCATGCTAAGAGCAAAAGCCGTAGTCTTATGTTTTTGAATCCCTTCTTCAATTGCACCCAAACTGGATCGTTGTATTGCTTATCTTTGACTTTCACCACAATCGATGATTCAGCCCTATTTTACACAATTACCCCTCCTTCATTAGAGTCCGTAAGACGAACTCCCAAACTAGCCAATCGATGGACTTCCTTGGCCAATGGACTTTGGTATACCTCCAAGTGTGCTAAACTACCCATAGATTTCTAGCTAAGAGCATCCGCCATAACATTGGTTTTCCCCGGGTGATATAGAATATCAATGTCGTAATCCTTGAGTAACTCAAGCCATCTTCTCTGCCTCAGATTCAATTCCATTTGTTTGAAAATATATTGAAGACTCTTGTGGTCCGTGAATACATCCACATGGACACCATACAAATAGTGACACCAAATGTTCAATGCAAAAACCACCATCGCAAGTTCTAAGTCATGTGTTGGATAATGTTTTTCGTGTTTCTTGAGTTTCCTAGAAGAATATGCTATAACTTTGCCGTGTTGCATTAACACACACCCAAGCCCAATTCTTGAAGCATCATAATATACCACAAATTCATCTGTACCCTCTGGTAAGGTCAACACCGGCGCTGTAGTCAATTTCGATTTCAACTCCTGGAGGCTCCTTTCACAAGCATCGGACCATTGGAACATAGCTGCTTTCTGAGTCATTTTAGTCAACGGAGAGGCAAGAGTAGAGAACCCCGTTATAAACTTCCTATAATACCCTACTAAGACCAAGAAACTGCGAATTTCGGTAGGCATTGTAGGTCTAGGCCAATTCTTTACTACTCAAATCTTTTGAGGATCAACCTTGATTCCTTCTCTAGAGACAACATGACCCAAGAATGTGACAAATTCGATCCAAAATTCACACTTTGAAAATTTCGCATACAATTGGTGCTAATGAAGAATCTACAACACTACCCTGAGATGATTGGCATGGTCCTCCCGACCTTGTGAATACACAAGAATATAGTCAATGAACACTATTACAAAGGAGTAGAGGAAAGGCTTGAAAACCCGATTCATAAGATCCATGAAATCTGCTGGGGCGTTTGTTAGCCCAAAAGACATCACCAGAAATTCAAAATGCCTATACCAAATCCTAAAAGCTATTTTCGGAATATCCTGCTCCCTAATCTTCAATTGGTGATACCGGAATCGTAAATCAATTTTGGAGAAGTATTTAGCACCCTGTAACTGATCAAACAAATCATCTATTTTTGGTAGTGGGTATTTGTTTTTGATTGTGACATTGTTGAGCTGCCAGTGGTCAATACACATCCACAGTGACCTATCTTTCTTCCTCACAAAGAGAACTGGTGCGCCCCATGGAGACACACTCGGTCGGATGAATCCCTTTTCTAAATAATCCTTCAACTATTCCTTTAGTTCTTTCAATTTTGCTAGTGCCATTCTGTATGGCGGAATAGATATCGGCTGAGTGCCTGACATCACATCAATCCCAAAGTCAATCTCCCTGTCCGGCAGAATCCTAGGAAGCTCATTAGGAAAGACCTCCGGAAATTCATTCACAACTGGCAGATTCGAGTGTAGGTGCCTCAGCAGTGGTGTCAGTAACCCAGACCAAATGATAGATACACCCCTTGTTAATCATTTTCGTGGCCTTAAGGTAAGAAATAAACCTACATTTTGGAATCACGTTATCCCCCTTCCACTCAACAACTTGCTCACTAGGTAATTCAAACCTCACAGTTATAGTTCGGCAGTTGAGCTTAGCAAAACATGAATAGAGCCAATCCATTCCCATAATTACATCAAAATCAACCATCTCGAATTCAATAAGATCGGCTACGATGTCCTGACCACACACCGTGACAACACAACCCCTATACACGCGTATGGCCACAATAGACTCGCCAACCGGAGTAGACACAGAGAACGACTCAGGAAGTTATTCCGGTTTTATTCCAAATTCCATAGCAACAAAAGGGGTAACGTAGGACAAGGTGAAACCGGGATCAATAAGAGCATATACATCATGAGTTTGGATAGTCAATATACCTGTGACGACATCTAGAGAAGAATTTTCACTCTGGTGACCACTCATAACATAGAAATGGTTGCGTCCTATTGAACTCTGCACACCACCCCTAGCTCCACCACGACCTGCTGGTGCTAGTGTGCCTCGAGCTGGAGGGGGTGCTGAAGATGTAGCAGCTACATAACTGGATGGATGTGATGTGCCCCTGCCCGCACCCTTGTAGGATTAACTACACTCCCTCTGAATATGACCCCTCAATCCACATCCATAACATTTACATAATTCCATATAGTAGATCCCCGAGTTCCTCCTCCCACACCTGGGGCATAGAGGCCTCCGCTGCTGCGGGAATCTCCCTCCTCATCGGCCCTGATGGTGGGGTCCCCTGCTGCCTTGATTGGGCCTGAAGTGACTCCCCTACTACTGACTGTGCCCCACTGGTTGTGCACTGGCTGAAGACTGGGCATGAGACTGGGTTGGCCCTGATGACCCTCCCTGAAAGATAATCTTCCCCCACCAAATGACTCCTCAAAGTTTCCCGCGAATCGGGCCTTGCTGGTACCCTCTAGCTCCCTCCTATTCTTCAACTTGTAGTCCCATGTAGCGTGAGAAAATGCTACCATTTTACCATAGTTCATGTCTGAATTCAAGGCAGCTGTAGCGGCCTCATTGATAACCAAAAGGCTAAGGCCCTTCACAAACCGGCGCACACTAGCCTCCATAGTAGGCAACATGAGAATGGCATATTTGGACAGGCGCGCAAACTCCATGTGATACTCCCACACACTCCTACTCCCTTGCTTAAGATTGTCAAATTCTGTGGCACGGGCTGCCCTAGTCTCGGAAGGTATGAAATAGTCCATAAAGGCATCCGCAAACTCACTCCATCTCGCTGGAGGTCTCCCCTCCTTCCAAGAGTCCTCCTACAGCTCAACCCAAGAATATGTGACCCCCTTCAGGAGGTAGGCGTCCAACTCTACTCCCTCCATCTCAGTAGCGCACATAACCCGGAGAGTCTTATGAATCTCATCAATGAAGTCATGCGAGTCCTCCTCAGGATTAGCACCCGTGAACACCGGAGGATCCAACTGCAGAAATATGTTCACCCTAGAACTAGTAGAATCCCCTTGCTGGCTAGAAGATGTGGGTGCAACATTTGACCTTTGGGCTTGAGAAGCCACAATCTGAGTCAGCATCCGAATAGCTACCCTAAGATCCCGATCAAAAATACCAGGGCTGGAAGTTGAGGCTGTAGGTGGAATCGGAATGCCTAGTGGAGGAATCGTCGCACCCTCAGTAGGTGTAGGAACTGGTGTGACCTGGGCCAGTGTAGTGGAATAGGGTAGTGTAGCAGTTGGGGGATTATCCTTACCCCTCGGGTGTTCACCCTCTTCATCATATAAAGGGTCAACTGCCACTCCTAAGGCGGTGTTGGCTCCTTGGCAAGTTCTTGCTCTCTTCTAAGGTGCCATATACTGAAAGTTAAAATAGTGCACGAGTTATAGGAGGAACAGTTCCACGATTAGTTTCGTCGCACGATCCAGAATATCAAAGAAGGGTATTGTTCCTAAATGTCCAAGTAGCCTCCAACACACTGATAAGAAGGACTCTACAAGACACCGCTACGAGACATCCTAGAACACTTTAAAACCTTAGGCTCTGATACTAAGTTTGTCACTCCCCAAAACCGAGGAGCGTGACCGGTGCTCAACTGAGTGAACCTGACCGAGCAAGCCTAATAGTTACTGTCTACCCAAATAACCCATGAATAAGATAAACAAGATTTCATAAATTATACAGTAGGAGTCTCAAAATACACATTCCTTATAGTTCAAGTGGAACAAGTGATCAAATGCAACATGAATTGTTTAACATTTCCAACACCCATATACAACCCACATAGTGTCTACGGAGCCTCTAAAGATACAAAAGAGAGTAAAGATGGTGCCGGCAACAAGGCCCCAACTATTCCTCTAAAAGTGACCATAATATAAACAAAAGATACAATACATGACCCCATAATGAAATGGGGCTCACCGAGTCTGCTGAGAAGAGGATGTAACACTATCTGAGATAAGCATTGTTTGCTATGTAACCACCTGCATCCATTTAAAGATGCATCGCACCCGGCAAAAGGGACGTTAGTACCGTCGAATAGCACTAGTATGTATAGCTACACACCAACTCAATAGAATGAATAATAATACAAGAGGAGCAAACAATAATTCAATAAGGGCTTCAAATAAATAATAAAATAACATGTTAAGGATCATATACATTTCCAAGCCAACTTCTATATTACTAGGTTGGGTGACCATTAGTACCGATGTTCCACAATTCACAATACCTTTGTGTTCTTACACGAAGTCCGATCTCGGCCCGATCGGCTAGGCCGCCTCGTTGGAGACGTTACCATAATTCCATTCACAATACCACCGTATTCTTTTACGGAGTCCGATCTCGGCCCGATCGGCTAGGCCATCTCATTTGAGACATTACCACACTTGCATTCACAATACCATCGTGTTCTTTCACGCAGTCCGATCTCAGCCCAATCGGCTAGACCATCTCATTTGAGATATTACCACTATTTCAATCACCTCACATCCTACTTCTTTCATGTACTTTCGATCCATTGATGCTAGTGATTACGATTACAAAATCATTCTTTGCACTTGGCCATATTTCATAGTTCCATACCCCTTTTCCCATATTCAATATCATTATCAAAATCAATAAGGCTCCCCATTCAAGGCATTAAATTCACATATGAGCTCTTTGGGAGTCTTAGGCATATAGAGGCTTGTCATACAATTTGGCATAATAACCTTTATTTCAATCTTGACATGAAGTCTAAACATCCCTAACACATATTCCACATTTTTGAACATATTCTCAAATGGCAAGATGACATGATGAATCATTTAGCATAAACATTGAACTTACATCCTTCAACACAAATACATCAAACATCGTCAATGGTATAATGATCAATAACTTATTCTGATTACATGAACACTCTGGGATTCGATTCTAAGAAGAAGGGGAGGGGGGGTTACCCAACATACCTCAATTGAGCTTCTTACAACTCTAAGACGTTCCGTAATATTAGCAACTTCGATCTATTTTAGCGATATAACAAAATTGAACCAAAATTAGGAAGATGAACATGGTTTTAACTCATTTGAGCATATTATCAAACACTAGGTGTGCATCAATGTATTAAGGCTCTTTTGTGGAAGATTACATCATTTCCTAACCCACTCTCTACCATTATTAGCTCATAATCTTCCCACATACTACAAGGATATATGCATGCAAGGTAAGCACTCCCATCCCCATGAATTACCTCACTAATGGCCCATTCTAGTTACATTTTGAAATTAAGAGTTTGGGTGATAGAAGCTTACCTCTTAGGAAGAAGACCTAGGTTCCTCTCTTGATAATCTTCAAGATTTAAGTGAGAATTGAAGAATAATATGATGAAGATCACTTCTCCCTCTAGAACCCTCTCTCTCTCACTCTAGCAATATCAGAAATATGCTCAAAATGGTCCATGGGGTGTGTTTTAACGAAATAGGGTCGGGTTTAAAACCCCAGAAAATGAAGCTTCGGAACAGGTTCTGTGATCGCATATGCGATCACATAACCAATATGCGGACCGCATATCAGTCGCATAATTGCAGACCAAAATGGCCAAAAATGATATCCGTGTCTGCGGTTACTATGCGGCCCGCATAATTGTTCTGTATTCGCAAAATTAACCGCAAAATAGTTATGCGGTCACATAGTCAACCGCATAATTGCTCCCAGACTGACCCAAAAGTTACCTCACTTTGCGGCCATTATGTGATCTGCATAGTGATTCTGCGGTCGCATAATGGACCGCAGAAACGTGTAATTTTGCCAAACATTTTCCTTTACTTTCTGATGAATTGTTTAACCCAAAAAGTTCGAACCGTATTTCTATAATACACAACACGTAAAACCAATTCGGCACCACAAAATATTATTAACATAATTTTGCAAAATTTTACGGGGCCTTACAGGTAAACTCTTCCAACTTAAAGTTTCCGAATTGAGAATTTTCATTCCAAGTCAACTTCGAACCTCCCGAAGTTCAATTTCGATTATGCGTACAAGTCATAAAACATAGAGTGAAGCTGCTCAAGGCCTCAAAACGTCGAACGACGTGCTAGGACTCAAAATGAATGGTCGGGTCATTACAGTCATTATACAAAAAAAGTTCTTCATTCAAAGTTAATCAAAATTATAGACAAGCGAAATGAACCTCGTTTTGCGTAAAAAGGTTGGCAAGATACTTTTTTATTTAAGTTTAAATTTGCTTCTTTGCATGTTCATCCAATATCAAAATAAAACTTAATACTATCCTAAACTCACTCCCAATGCACTCTGCTAATAATAATTTTAAAATTTTAAGTATTCACAATGTTGAGGTTAATTTTTAAAAATTATCAGTGGTGGGGGGGATTACAAATTTATAGTTATTTTAAGAGTTCCAAATACATTAGTTTATCTTAAGTATAAAAGGTTATCTATAGTTGAAAATTTACATAGTATTGTTATAACATAATTTATTTCTAGATTAGCACATATTAGTTCAGACTTCTAGAAATTTAAAGTTAAGATTAAATCAAAACTCTTAAGAATTCAACAGGAAAATGGACAACATGCATTGCTGATGGATATTCGATATTTTTAGGTATGCAATTATTGATAGTTTGGAAAAACATACTATTATATACCTTAGAGGCTAAGAATTAAAAAATCTGTAACGTTCATGTACTAAACTCCAAAAGGATATTTATAAATCCTAGTCAAAAAAGAAAAAAATTTAATAAGGTAATTTTTAATTGAATTTAGCGTCCTAGTGTGACGATATGACCGGTCGTTTTGAGAATTAGCATTATGTTCGGTGGCTTAAGGTCTCGAGTATCTTTGTATTATGTATTATGACTTGCATGAGTAGTCGGATTCGGGTTTAGGATGATTCGGTGTTGATTTGGGAGAATGATTCTTGATTTAGAAGCTTATGTTGCAAGAGTTGACGGAGTTTGACTTTTATGTAGACGGATCTGGAATGGTGTATTGATGATGACAATGGCTTCGTATGGTGATTTTGGACTTCGGCGTATGCCAAATTTCGATTTGGTGGTCCGCAGGTTGATTTGTTGCATTTTGGCGAAAGTTGGAAAGTTGAAGGTTTGGAAGGTTGAGAGGTTTGATCATGAGTTGACTTTATCGATATTGGGTTTGGATTGTGATTATGGGAGTTGGAATAGCTCCATTGTATCCTTTGATACTTGCATGCAAAATGTGACATCATTCCGAGTAGATTTTATATGATTTGGCGCGAGTTGTAGAAGTTGAAAGCTCATAGTTCATTAAGCTTGCCTTCATGTGCGATTCGTGGTTTTTATGTTATGTTTCAGGATTTGAAGCCTCGAGTAAATTGGTATTATATTTTGGGACTTGTTGGTATGATTTGACGGGGTCCCGGGGGGCTTGGGTATGGTTTGTATCATTGGTCGAGGGAATAGTTAAGTTAAGAAATTTAGAGTTTGACCATGGCTAATATCGGGTGAAGACGACATATTTTCAGTGTTTTGAGTACTGGAGCAAGTCCGTAGCATATTTTATGATAGAAATGCACATATGGCTCTTGTCAGGGAGGTTACGGATGAGTTTTGGGGTGGTTTTAGATCATTTCGGTGAAGTTTGGGATTGCTAGTGCTGGTACTTCACAATTGCAAACTACTGCATTTGCGAACTTTTTGTCGCAATTGCAAATATTATTCCGAATTACGAATATGTGGTCGCAATTGCGAACATCTGCAATTGCAAACGTTTGGTTGCAAACGCGAACATTCGCAATTGTGAACTTTTGCTCACAAATGCTACATCTGCAACTGGGTTAAGAGTTGGAATTTTGGAATTTTAGCTCATTCTTTCATTTTTTTAACCCTAGACTCTGAGAGGCGATTTGGAGAGAATATTGTTATCTACAATCATTGAGTAAGTGATTTTGATCACTTTCCAACTATTTTATATTATTATATATGAGATTTAACATTAAATTATGAGAATCAAATGGGAATTTTGAGAAACGTTTTCTATGTTTTGAAAAATGAGAATTTGGGATTTGAGAGTCGAATTGGACCCGAATTGTGAAACAAAACACATTTATAGACTCGTGAGATTATGGGTAATCGGAATCTACCCTTGGACCCGGCTACTGGTCGGGCAGGCTCGGGGTTGACTTTTGAAAATTTGTGTAAAGATCATACCTTTATTTATTGGAACTGATTTCTCTTGCAGTTTTTTATATTATTGAGTGGATTTTGATTAGATCTGAGCCGAGCGCAGGTGAATTGTAAAGGAAACGCTATTTTAGAGTATTGATTAAGGCTTTTGAGGAAAGTATCTTTCCTAACATTGTATGGGGAACTACCCCATAAGAATTGGGTTGTTTGCACTATTTGAACTACGTGAAAGACGTGTACACAAGGTGACGGGTGTATACAAAATTTATATGTGGAAATTTGAACGTTTTAGACTCTTAGATTTGTTATGCACATTAAAATGAAGTTTCCTTATCGTGTTATATCCTCCATTGCTAAATTTACCCTTAGACTCCTTATTTGAAGTTAATTGGTTCATGTTCTACCCTTTGTTGCCAAATATACTCTTATATGCTTTAATTGGAGTTGTTGCCACTTTTATTACATGTTATCTTTTCCATTGCGATTTATCCTTACTTAAAATCATTGTTCCATGTTGCCTCTCTTATTGTTGAGCTATTCTTATTTAATATCATTGTTACATATTATGTATTCTATTGTTGAGTTATTCTTATTTGGTATCATTGTTACATATTATCTCTCTTATTTCCTGAGTCGAGGGTCTATTTGAAACAAACTCTCTATCCTCACAAGGTAGGGATAATGCCTGCGTACACACTACCCTCCCCAGACCTCACGGTGTGGGATAATACTGGGTATGTTGTTGTTGTTATTATACATTATCTCTCTTCTGTTAATTTATTCTTATTTTAAATTATTGTTACATGTTATCTCTCCTATTGTTGAGTTATTCTTATTTGATATCGTTGATACACATTATCTCTCCTATTGTTGAGTTATTCTTATTTAAAGCCATTATTACTTGTTATGTCTATCATTGTGAGCTCATTCTTCCATTTCATTATGCTTAATTGTTTTGCTGATTTACTTGTCATACTCCCTGGTTATTGTTGTTGTTGTTGTACTCAGTGTTGTTGAGCCGAGGGGTATGTGTGGCTGTGGTATTGAAATTATTTTTAAGGAAATGTGGTGGCATATGGGTACATGTGGTGCAAGTTGTTATATTGTTTTATGTTTTTGGCACATGTGGTATTGTTGAGAGGATTGTCGGGGTGTTCGCACGTGAGTTATCCGTGCTATTGTTATTATTAATATTTGCACATGCGGCTTGACAAAGCGGGCATCTACTCTATTATTGTGCATGTCGCGAGACAATGGGGCTATATTGGGGATGTTATTTCATGATCTGTGATGGCCTGGGGGCATTGTTATTGATGATAGTTATGTAGTGGTGTGCCTACATTGTGTGAGTCATTCATATTACGATTTTGTTGTATTGTTTCCTATGTGCGATTAGTTGTCTCTGATCTTACCTGTTGACTCGAGCTATGATAGAACACTTGCACAAGCATACACCGAAATTAGTCACTGATATAAGTCTAAGAAGATGAAGCCTGATGTTTATTGATCATTTACTTGCATTCTTGTATACATGCCTTCTGTGCGTGAGTTGTACTATTGACATGTGAGTTGTCCGTTTGGATATGAGATATTGCTACCATTGTCACGTGAGTTGTCGGTGTGGTTATGAGGTATTGTTACTGCTATCATGTGAGTTCTCCGTGCGGATATGAGATATTTCCACTCGCTTAGCACTTCAGTTGTCCGTGTAGATATAAGGTATTAATTATATTGGCGCGTGAGTTGTTCATACAACACGTGGGTTGCCCATGCAGATGTGATTCGTACTATAGGTACAAGATGCCAAATGATTAGGGTTCGTGATTTTGGACCCGTGATTGTGATTATGAGGTGTGGTACATCGGGGAAATTCTTGTATAAACCTTGTGTGTGAGCACGGTTGTTCTATTAGGGTTTTACATATTTCCCCTTAATTGGTTTCACCAGACTTTAACTGTATTATGCTTACGTTACGGTGTTATTACCTGTAACGACCCGACCGGTCAATTTGCTTTCTAGATCCCCAATCCCTAATTAAGGCTTCCCATATTTTCTTTCACTGTTTTATGACTTGTAGGGATGATTGGTTTAGGTTTGGAAGGGTTAGAGTTGAAGTTAGAACACTTAGTTCCTTAATAGTGGCCTAAGGTGGCCAAATTTGACTTGAGTAAACATTTTGAGCAAATGATCTCGGAACTGGGATTTGAAGGTTTGTATGATGATTTTGTACTTCACCGTGTGTTTCGATCTAGTTTTCGGTGATCCGGGAGCGTTTTTGCGCTTAATGAGGAAGGTTGGTTCATTGAAGGTATTCTTATTCTTTAAATTTGGTTTGGAGTAGATTTTGGTGTTATCGAGGTTCGTTTGGGATTCTGATCCTAGGAATAGTTCCGTATGGTGATTTATGACTTGTACGCAAAATTTGGTGTCATTCCGAGTAGTCTAAGTATGATTCGACAAGCTCCAAGATAATTGAAAAGTTTGAATTACATAAGTTGATTCAAGTTGGTTTTGGGGTACGAATCTTGATTATGATGTTGTTTTCTGTGTTTTGAGGATTCGAGCAGGTCCATATTATGTTTATGGACCTATTGGTACGATTGGTCGGGGTCCCGGGTGGCTCAGGCGAATTGCGGACCACCCGGAGCTAAAGCTGAAAATTTGATGTTACTGGTTCTAGCTAACGTCTTCGCGAACGCGAAGGTGGAGTTGCATTCGAGGAGAAGTAATTGGGGGACTGTGCATTTTTCCCTTCGCGTTCGTGTTCATGGGGTCGCGTTCGTGATGGTCTGGGACTGGTAGCCTTCGCATTCGCGTATACGAGCCCGCATTCGCATAGAACAAAAGGCCTGGGGGTGTCACTCATGCTTGCTCTTCACGTTCGCGAAGCTCTGGCTGGGCAAGCCTTCGCGATCTCGAGACCACCCTCGCGTTCCGAAGAAGCACTTCACTGCCTGGGCCAGCTATACCTTCATGATCGCAAGGCTTCTTCCGCGATCGCGAAGAAGATATCACTAGGCACATTTGATTTTTAATGCGAGATTTTGTCTCTTTTCTCTAATTTTCGACTCGATCTTGGGCGATTTTGAGAGCATCTTTTGGGGGATTTGAATCAACATCAAGTAGTAAGTGACCCTATCAATTCTTGAGTTCAATAAAAGGATTATGGGTAGATTTAACATGAAATTAAGTGGAAAATTGCGGGATGTTGTTGGAACCCAGGGTTTAGTAAAAATACGATTTGACCAAAATATTGATTATGTAATTGGGAATAAATTTTATATTTTAGTTCGTGAGGACATGGGTAACATTTATATTCGACAATTTCCGGAATCCGCGCACGATGGTCTGAGGGTAAATTTTAGGAATCTTCCAAATTGGGTTGGCTAATTACTCTAATAGCTATATTATGAATTTTTGTGCATATATTTAATACTTTTTATGACTTTTGATTAGTTTCGGAGTCCTCGGCATCATTTGGGGAGTTCTAGTGAGGTTGAAGAGCCGGATTGAGGACTTGGAACCGAGGTAAGTCACTTACCTAAACTTGTAAGAGGGAACTTATCCCCTCAGGTGTATTAATTATTGTGTGCTACTTGTTGTGCGACGCTACGTACACACGAGGTCATGAGCATCCGTACGTAGCTATATTTATGATTAGGACTAAGATTGATGATTTTATTCAAACATATCGACTTAGTTTCGTACTACAGAAAAAAGGGAAATACTTGATAAACTATTGATCTGTGTCTTCTTGTCTCGCATGTGTTTTTGTGAGCGAGGTAAATTTCTCTACTCATATGGGATCGGGTAGTTCGCCTCGGCAGGATGGTAACACTACTCTTATAGGATCAAGTCATTAGCCTCACCAGGTTGGAAACACTGTTCTTATGGGATGGGGCCATTCGCCTCGGCAGTACTGAGTACCACTATTCCTATGGGTTCGGGCCGTTCGCCTAGTCAGCTTCATGCTTAATAATTGCAACTGGATTTGGCTTAGTAGCAATTGAGTTAGCGCCTTTAAGGCCGATTATGACATGTTTAGTGATTTGATATAGATTCATGTGTGGAATTGCTATAGTTACTTTTATTTGCTTTGTTGTTACTTGTTGTACACTCACCATGTCTACTTTATGTATTTCTATTATTATTTGAGCTCTAGTAAGTGTCAAGTCGACCCCTTGTCCCTGCTTCTTCTATTTTAAACTAGATACTTATTGGGTACGCAGTTGTTTCCGTACTCATACTTCACTTATGCACTTAATGTGTAGGTACTGAGATAGGTACTACCAGTGGTCACGCGGGCGCATAGTCTATATTCTACGGGGACTTAGTGGTGATCTGTTAACCTTGCACCAGATTCTCCCTCTACCTTGTTTATTATTTTTGTCTATTACCTTTCAGACAATAGTAGTATTAGTTTTGTATATTCTCTAGATTGCTCGTGCACTTGTGGCACCGGGGTTTGGGGGATTTTAGCATTTACATACACTTGTACAAATTATTTTTGTCATTACAGTGGATGCATTTATCACGCTGGTATTTTTTGTTGAGAAAAGGTTATGTGCGGTTGCATGAGAACTTACTTATTTCGTTCTTTTATAAAGGAACATTTGTTTTAAATGTTTAAAAAGGGGTAGTTAAATTATAGTTTCACTTGTGGGCTTGCCTAATGGTGGCGTAATGTGCCATCACGACCTATTATGGGTTTTGGGTTGTGATACCTTGGTATCAGTGCTTTAAGTTCACATAGGTCTCACGAGAACATAAGCATGCCTAGTAGAGTCTTGCGGGTTGGTGCAAAGACGTCCGTACTTATTTTCGAGAGGCTATAGGGTGTTAAGAAACTTCTCTTTCTTCATCTCCTATCGTGCAGTTGATATTTTTCTGAGTATCTTTCTATTGATCTCTCACAGATGGTGAGAACGCACGCGGCATATATACCAGGCGGTAGAGGAGCTGCTCATCTCGTGGCTAGAGGCCGAGGCGGGAATCCAGCTCCTGTTACAGGACAAAGACATCCTAGAGTTGCTCTCGTTGTACAACCAGTCGATCTAGTAGAGGATATTGTTATTTAGGAGGAGGATAAGGTACCTGTAGCTAAGCCAGCCCCAGCAGATTTCATGACTGCACCGAGATACCAGGAGGTCATGGGCCATATGCTGCGGTTGATGGACTCAATGATGCTCTAGTTCATTTCCAGCGGACCATGCCACATCTCAGGCGGGAGGGGGAGCAGAGACCCCTATCGCTCAGGCTCCAGGGCACACCACTGTCGTTTATCAACCCCAAGGTGCATTACCTACGGGCGGGGCCCATCGAATTGTAGCGGATGTGCTACATTCTGTACCAGTCGCGACTATTCATTAGCAGAAGCAGCTGGACAGATTGACTAGACTTCGCCCCTAACTTTGTGGGAGAGCGGTCAGAGGACCCAGGATTTCATTGACTGGTTCAAGGATAGTCTACGGAACATGGGGATAATGGAGTCCAACGGGGTCGACTTCACCACCTTTCAGCTTGAGGGCAAGTCCTGTAGATGGTGGCAGGCTTACCTTCGTAGTAGGCCAGCTGGTTCACCTCCCTTCAATTGGGATTAGTTTACACATCTGTTCTTGGAGAAGTTCATACCACCTTTAGAGAACGAGAAGCTTTAGGGTCAGTTTGAGCGACTCCATTAGGGTCATATGTCTGTGAGAATATGAGGCAAGGTTCACTCACTTGTCTGGCCATGCATCCATTATGCTCCTCGTATACACAGAGAGAGTGCGGAGGTTCATTGTAGGTAGGGGTGTTCGTTAAAACTCGAAAAACCGAACCAAACTGACCAAAAAAACGATACTTTTTAGGTTTGGTTTGGTTTTGGTTTTGAATTTTAAAAACCTATCAAATTTGGTTTGGCTTTGGTTTTAATCAAAAAAATAACCGAAAAAGACCGAACCAAACCTACTATAGAAGTGGCTATTTAAATTTATTATTACACATATATTTATGTATATTTTTATATAAAGTTTCTAAAATGTTATGGTACATATTAGTTTGTATTTCAAGTCTAGTTCTTTGCTATTACAATAATCTAATTCTTTGCGTTTACATTCTAATTTTATTGGTAGTTTATAAGTACAAGAATTATTTCATGTTAAAAATAATTGATTTTTAATTGAGAACTTAAATTATTCATCACTATTTGATTCGATTATCATCAATATATCACGGTAAATGATAGATTACTCAAAGAGCAATTTGTTTGAGTGTGTTACGTTGCAAATATAGTCGCCGGAATATGTGTTTAGTAGTGTATGTCACATAAAAAGAACAAACTGATAAATAACTGAAAAAACTGAAAAACCGATAAAACCCGACAAAAACCGAATCGCTAAAAAACTGACTTAATTGCTTTGCTTTGGTTCCAATATTTTATGAACTGACTTACTTGGTTTGGTTTCTTTTTAGAGAAAAACCTATCCAAACTGAACTATGAACACCGCTTATTGCAGGAGTGCACCCTGAGATTCAAGTTTCTATGGCCCCTGAGGAAGATATGGGGACTACCGTCCATCAAGTTGTGGATATAGCTTGGAGGATCGAGCGTATTTGCAACCGCAGTGGAGAGTGTGCGCCAAGGGACAAGTGGCCCCTGCAGTTTGGAAGATTCAGTGGGGCTCCACCTGGGGGCACGGGTTAGTTCATTAGGGGTCAGTCTAGCAGGCCCATGCAGTTAGCACCACCACTTGCTCGGAGTGCTCCAGCACGACCCTACTTCAGTACCATACCAGAGAGCACTTACCATACGCCATCTATTAAAGGTTACTCCAGTGGGTATTTAGGCCATCAGGGTCCGACTTCAAGTCAGCAACCCACTACTCTGAGTGGTTGTTTCGAGTGCAGGGATCTTGGCCACGTGAAGAGGTTTTATCCAATTCTTTCGGTCAAGGATGAGCACCAAGACCATCGGCCTATGATTACCGCACCAGCTACCACACCACCCTCCCACCCGGCCAGAGGCGGAGGGGAAGTGGGCAGGGGTCACCCTATAGGTGGAGGCCAGTCACACGGTGTGCTACAGCTATATTCTATGCTATCCCCACTAAGCAAGAGGAAATCCCCTCTAATGTAGTGATCACAACTACTATTTCTGTCTGTTGTAGGGATGACTCGGTATTATTTGATCCACGGTCTACTTATTATGTTTCTCCTCTATTTGCTCCTTATTTGGATGTTCCTCCCGAGTCCTTGGGCATTCCTGTATATGTGTCCACGCTAGTGGGTTATTCTGTTGTGTTGATCAGGTCTACCGATCTAGTGTTGTGACTTTCTGTTGATATGAGACCAGAGCAGATCTTCAATTGCTCGATATGGTTGATTGCGAGGTAATCTTGGGCGTGGACTGGTTTCTCCCCATACCATGCCCTTCTTGATTGCTATGCCTAGATTGTTACCTTGGCCATGCCTGAATTTCCCATATTAGAGTGGAGGTGTTCATTTGTCGGTACTTCTAACTGGTTAATTCTTTCTTGAAGGCTCGACATATGGTCGAGAAGGGTTGTTTGGCCTACTTGGTCTTTGGTTGTGATAATACTATAGAGACTCCCACATTAGATTCAGTGCTGGTGGTATGAGCATTTTCTTTATGTATTTCCTGCTGATATACCAGGTATGCGTTCAAATCATGATATTGATTTCGGCATTGATTTGGTGTCAGGAACCCAATCTATGTCTACTTCGCCTTATCATATGTATCCCAAAGACCTGAGAGAGTTAAAGGAGTAGCTTCAAGAATTACTTGAGAGGAGGTTCATTAAACCTAATGTGTCGCCTTGGGGCTCACCGGTTTTGTAAAAAATAAGGATGGGTGTATAGGGATGTGCATTGATTACCTTCGGTTGAATAAAGTCACCATCAAGAATAAGTGCCCGTTGCCATACATTGATGATTTGTTTGTTTAATTGCAGGGTGCCAGGGCATTCCCGAAGATCGACTTGAGATCTGGGTATCATCAGCTGAAGATTTGGGTATCGTGGAGGCATTCTTGTCTATTTCAACGCTCTTGACTAGATTGACCCTGAAGGGTGCTCCGTTCAAATGGTCCAATGATTGTGAGGCGAGCTTTCAGAAGCTCAAGACCGCTTTGATTATACCATCAGTGTTAATGTTGCCCTCCGGTTCAGGGATGTATATTGTGTATTGTGATGCTTTATGCATTGGCTTGGGTTGAGTATTGATGTAGAAGGGGCGAGATATTGCATATGCTTTACGTCAGCTGAAGACCCACGAAAAGAATGACCTCGTACATTACTTGGAGTTGGCCGCGATAGTTCATTATCCCAAAATCTAGAGCCATTATCTCTATGGGGTGTCCTATGAGGTTTACACTGATCATGGAAGCTTGCAGCATTTGTTTAAGAAGAGGGACTTTAATTTGAGGCAGCACATGTGGCTTGAGTTAGTGAAGGGTTATGATATTACCATTCTTTACCATCCGGGCAAAGCAAATGTGGTTGTGGATGCCTTGAGCAGAAAGGTCGATAGTATGGGTAGTTTGACATTTATTTCTGCAGAGGAGAGGCCATTGGCTTTGGACATTCAATCCTTAGCTAACAGACTCGTGAAGTTTGATATATCAGAGCCCAGTTGAGTTCTTGCATGTGTTGTGGTTCAGTCTTCATTAGTTGAGTGGATCAAGGCCCGTCAGTACGATGATCCGCACTTGTTGGTCCTTAGAGAGACAGTACTACAAGGTGGTGCCAAGGAGGTTACTATCAGTGAGGATGGTGTTCTGCAACTCCAAGATTGCCTATGTGTTCCTTATGTTGATGTCTTTAGGGAGAAAATTCTAGAGGAGGCATACAGTTCTTGGTATTCTATTCATCCAGGTGCTACGAAGATGTATTGCGATCTAAGAAAGCATTATTGGTGGCAGCGGATGAAAAAGGACATAGTTGAGTATGTAGCGAGATGTCGGAATTCCCAGCAGGTCAAGTAAGAGTACCAAAGGCTAGGTGGACTACTCCAGCAGATGGTTATACCGAAGTGGAAGTGGGAGCGCATCACTATGGATTTCGTAGATGGGTTGCCGCGTACGTTGAGGAAGTTTGATGCCGCTTGGGTCATCATCGACAGGCTTATCAAGTCAACACACTTTATATCGTTGGCGACCACTTCCTCATCAGAGAGGCTGGCCCAAATTTTTATTCACAAGATTGTCCGATTGCATTGGTGTGCTTGTTCCTATCATATCAGATAGAGGCATTCAGTTCACTTCGCATTTCTGGAGAGAAGTACAGAGCGAGTTGGGTACCAAATGTAAGGTCCCATAAAATTTCACCTAAAATCTGGGATTTCGTGGTACTGGGGTAAGATTATGTGTTAATGATTGAACAATACGTTGGAGAGTTAAAGGAAAATGTTTGGCAGTAAAGGATGTTTCTGCGGCCCACTATGCGGCCGCAAAATCACTGCGCGGGTCACAGAGTGGCCGTAGAGTGAAGAAAAAATGAGGCAAGTTTGGATGCCCTTTTGCAGTCGACTATGCGACCGCAGAACGTGTCTATGGTGCATTGTCCAACCGCAAAACAGGTATGTGGGCCACATAACAACCGCATACCCAGTCAGTGTTGCCCAGTTCCGGAGGCCAATTAGCGGCCCATTCCACGGACTGAAGAAGCATTATGCGATTGCATATGATCCTATCTCGAAGCTTAATTATTGGGTTTTTACAACCCGACCATACTTCATTAATTAGGCGATATATAATATTTTTGTCACAACCCAAATCGATGGGCCGCGATGGGCACCCGGTACCTTACTCAACCGAGTACCAACGTAACGTATCTTTCGTATCATACTATTATAGGTAAATGAGGCGGGAAAGTTGTCGTGAGATAGCTAGAATAATACATAAGGGAATACTTGACATAAGATGACCCGACATGATACACCGACTTATGCATATGACATATGGGCCTATAAGGCTGACATGATCCTTTGTATACTCAAAACATAGGCAGGCAAGGCCATATACAAGTATCCATATACATGACATATGTCTACAAGCCTCTAAGAGTACATAAATGTCATAAAGGTTGGGACAGGGCCTCACCATACCAATCAATACATATCCAAATCATACTGACCAAATAGGCAACTCCAGAGCAAGTGGATTGCAAAAACACCTTCCGGTGAGTTGATAGCCTACTAGGAGGACTCTCAACTTGTTTATCGGTACCTGCGTGAATGAAACGCAGTGTCCACAGGCAAAAGGGACGGCAGTAAAAATAAAGTACCGAGTATGTAAGTCATGAAAGTAGTATATAAAAGACATGATAAAAACATGGAGTAAAGAACACAACCTTTAAGTCTGAATAGCTCTGTGAATCATGAAAATTTTATAACGTCATGCAAGTGCGTATAATTATCATACCTGTTACAACCCATGTTTTCGTACGTACGAGTCGTCATAAGTCAATTGATGTAAGCTCAAAAATGAAATCATATTTGAAAAGTTTGCAAAGTAAGTTAATCATATTACCTCGGAGGTTACAAATATTGAAGATCATGAACAACAAGTACAAAGATGGTTGGAAGTTTCAGAAGCTAANTGGGACAGGGCCTCACCATACCAATCAATACATATCCAAATCATACTGACCAAATAGGCAACTCCAGAGCAAGTGGATTGCAAAAACACCTTCCGGTGAGTTGATAGCCTACTAGGAGGACTCTCAACTTGTTTATCGGTACCTGCGTGAATGAAACGCAGTGTCCACAGGCAAAAGGGACGGCAGTAAAAATAAAGTACCGAGTATGTAAGTCATGAAAGTAGTATATAAAAGACATGATAAAAACATGGAGTAAAGAACACAACCTTTAAGTCTGAATAGCTCTGTGAATCATGAAAATTTTATAACGTCATGCAAGTGCGTATAATTATCATACCTGTTACAACCCATGTTTTCGTACGTACGAGTCGTCATAAGTCAATTGATGTAAGCT
>AWOL01S0085458.1:4732-30790 GCA_000715115.1 Nicotiana otophora
TACCCGGACAACAACATGAATTTAGCTACGTACGGACTCCCATCACCTCGTGCGTATGTATCCCCCGCAACAAGTAGCACATATCAAATACATCACCTAGGGGTATTTTCCCCCTCACAGAGTTAGACAGAAGACTTGCCTCGCTCCGAAGTTCCATAACCGACTCCAACACCTCTCAAACACCTCAAACCGATGCCCGTCTCTCCAAAACTAGTCAAACAAATGTGCAAATCCAAAAATATATACCCTATTACCCATAATTAATCAATTTATAACAATTCCCAACTACGCTCGAAAAGTTAATAAAGTTAACCTTCGGGCCCACGTGGCCGGATTCCTAAATTGTTTGAAGATGATCATTACCCATAACATTACGAACTCAAATATATAATTTATTCCCAATTCCATGTCCAATTTCGTGGTAAAAATCCAAAATACCAAATTCTAGGTTTCTTTCAAAATCTCCCAATTTCTACCAATTTCCATGTTAAAATTCCATATGTATTCATGAAATATAATCAAAAGTGGTTTAGAAACACTTACCCCCAAGAGGTAGATGAAATAGCTCCCCAAAATAGCCCCAAAGTCGGATCCAAGAGAGAAACATTAGATGAAATGAGAAAATCCTGCATTGGCTAGCATATATATTCTGCCCAGTTGATTTTTCGCATCTGCGGAACTCCTTGTGCTTCTGCGGCTCCGCTTCTAGGGAAGCTACTTCGCAGATCTGGCTTTCTCCCAAGATGCCAGCTTTCCGCTTTTACAGCCCTCAATCACAGATGCACATCCGCTTCTGCTGAAACCGCCAGCATTTGCAGACGCCCTAGCTCGAGCAGCCTTCTGCACCTGCACGCCCACGACCACACCTGTAGCTTCGTAGGTGCACTACAACATCCACACTTGTGATCTTCCAGACCCAGACCACTTCCGCTTCTGTGCTCCTCCGCCCGCACCTGCGTGCCCGCAAGTGTGGTAAAGTCCTCGCACCTGCGAATCCAACCAACCTCAAGCCCAACCGCTTCTGCAATACCAGGCCTGCTTTTGCGGTCTCGCACCTGTGGCCCTTTCCACGCAGATGGGATTGCACCAGATCTCAGCTGCCTCAGCAATTCTTCCAAGCCCAAACTCGATTTGTTCCGAATGCGATTCGCACCCGAGTCCCCTAGGACCCCGTCCAAGCATACCAACACATCCCAAAGACGATACGGACTTAGTCAAAACCTCAAACCATGCCAAACAACATCAAAATTACGAATTGACTATAGAAACCTTTCTTTAAACTCTCAAACATTCAAACATCGCCGAACGCGTTCGAATCACACTTAAATTTTTCGGAATGATGCCAAACTTTACGTACAAGTCATAAATCACAATACAAACATATTCCAAGGCTCGGAACCTCAAACGGACATCGATAACACCAAAGTCCACTTCAAATCAAACTTAAAAAATTCTTAAACTTTCAAAAATGTTAACTTTAGATAATAAGCGCCGAAATGCTTCCGGGTGACCCAATACTCAACCCAAACATACGCCCACGTCCGAAATCACCATACGAACCTATTGGAATCTTCAAATCCTGATTCTGAGGTCTTTTACTCAATGTCAAACCTTAGTCAACCCTTCTAACTTAAAGCTTCCGAATTTAGAATTTTCTATCTGAATCAACTCCGAACTTCCCGAAATTCAATTCCGATCACACGTACAAGTCATAATACTTGAAGTGAAGCTACTCAAGACCTCAAACCGTCGAACGACGCACTAGAGCTCAAAACGATCGGTCGGGTCGTTACATTCTCCCCCACTTAAACATACATTCGTCCTCGAACGTGCCAAGAACTGTTCCAGAGTTGTCCAAAATCATTGTTTAACACCTCGTGCACCTACCCGTGCCACCAAAACCCAGTTGAGCACATTAGCTTGAGCCATACTGAAGATCCTCTCTTTTATTTGGTCAGAAAGCCTTAGAACCAAATTCCAACCTCCAAATTTCTCTACAAGACTTGATCCTAACATACGAACACTGTATCAATCACTACACACTGTACCCAAACATGATCATGCACCTATGCTAAAATCACACAATGCACCACATAAGTTGGTTGCCCATAATAACATGCTCCGACAATAATAGCTGCAATTCCACGATCCCGGTGCCTACAATACACCTGATAACACATATAAGCCTTGTTCTAACTCTGATAATACTGCCACAACGGAAGAGATGCGTAGAAACTAATAATCACATGTCGAATCAACAAATCATGGAGTCTTTCCTCCTGACAAGGACCATTACCACATTCTGAACTGAATAATGATATTTGCTCTTTAATATACCCTACATAACTCCGATCGCACTTATCCGAGGTCCAATAACCGCGTCTCACCCAATACAAGTTGCTCATGCAATAAGCCATCTCAAACACTGCCAAAAATCTCATATGACGCCAACAATGTGCCAACAAGCTACAAATTCGAATGTGATACAAAAGGAAAAATGAACTCTAGAAATGAACTATCCAGTCTGCGTAACGAATAAGACGGTCAAAAAGACGCTATGAACCCTTCTTAGAGAATGAGAAACAAAATACACAAGAATAGATATAGGAAACTGTACTCATTATCTCACTGTTATGACGTGCAACCCAATCAAAACAAGATACCCGTGGAGGCGTGCCACCCGATCCACACATAACAATAAATAAGGATAACTCATCAAGCCATAATGCTTATACCTACAAAGTACGGAATATCGACCACGAGCATGCCAAGTGCAAAAATATAGCCCCGGGGAGACGGATAGTGCCATATGCTACAAAACCCAAGCACAACTAAGGTAAGATAAATGACCTGCATCTCGAGAGCCATCATACTCATATAACACCACAAGCTACACGGGATCACAACATATGTGCGAATAATCAAGTCGTCTTAATCCGGAACAAACTCCCACAGTTCACAACCAAAGTAATGGAGCGCCTTCCAGGCATAAACTCTCACATTAATGATAGTACCATAATCTCCATGCTTGGTTTCAATCTTTAACAATCAAGTGACTAATATGTCACACTTATACAATGTTCCCGTAGGATACGCTCCCATGACCTTCCGCACGAGGTAGCAAAATCTGCACCTCCACACCACCAACCGTACTATTTCTATAAACCCAACCAAGAGTTAGCAAATCAATGCACAAATCCTCTTACACAAGACACCGTTCTTAGGTGACACTAAAGAAAATGCCAGCTTACTTTGAACATCTGAATTCTTCCCTGTTCATCCAAGCTTTATTTCAAAGTTGAGATTGATATCGTGGAACCAAATGTTGAAGTAAGGTTTGTACTTGTTATTCTATCTCCCTGTTGTTATTTATTCATTGCATTATGGTAAGGGAGAGTGTTAATGCATGAATGGTGATGTCGTGCCATATTGTGAGTGTTAATGCACGAAGGGTGATGCCATGCCATATTGTGAGTGTAAAAGCACGAAGGGTGATGTCGTGCCATGTTATGAGAGTTATTGCACGAAGGGTGATGTCGTGCCGTTTCTATTGATTTTATGGTGAGATTGAGAGTAAAAGCACGAAGGGTGATTCCGTGCATTTTTCTTTACTGTATTCGTGCTCCTATTAATTCATATTATATTGGTTATTCCGGTTCTCATTCTATTGTAGCTCTTTGTTTCATATTTCCCCCCAGCATGTTTCCCCCTCCTGATAATTCTTGTCCCGCTCTTCATTACTGTTATTTGTACATATACTGTTAAATTGTACATGTTGATTTGTAGGTGCCTTGCCTTAGTCTCGTCACTACCTCATCGAGGTTAGGCTCGATACTTACCAGTACATGGGGTCGGTTGTACTGATACTGCACTCTACACTTTCTGTGCAGATTTTGGTATCGGCTCGGGTTGATTGAGATTTTTGTTGTTGGACCCGCTACTCAGAGACTCAAGGTAGATATGTCGGCGTTCACAGACCTTGAAGTCCCCGTCTATCCTTCTATTTTACTGTTTCTTTCATTCAAACAGTTGTATTTCTTTCAGACTATTACTTGTAGTAAATTCTAGAATGCTCTTGAATTGTGACTCCAGATCCGGGTGGTAGTAATTAATACAGTTTTTATATTATTCTGCACTTATTATATTTCATCTTAGCTAATCATTGTTATTTACTATATGGAAATAAGGATTTGGTTTAATAATTCTCTAGTGTTGGCTTGCCTAGCAGTGAAATGTTAGGCGCCATCACGGTCCCGACGGTGGGAAATCTGGGTCGTGACAGTCTCGTAGTCCCAAAATTAAATATATAGAGAGAACTCATGAGGTACTGCCTCGTAGTCTCAAAAGTAAATATGCAGGGAGAACTCCCGAAGAACCTCCTCGTAGTCTCAAAAGTAAATGTGCAGGGAATACTGCCGAGGAACTGCCTCGTAGTCTCAAAAGTAAATGTGCAAGGGAGAACTCCCGAGGAATCGCCTCGTAGTCTCAAAAGTAAATGTGCAGGGAGAACTCACGAGGAACTGCCTCGTAGTCTCAAAAGTAAATGTGCAGGGAGAACTCCCGAGAAACTGCCTCGTAGTCTCAAAAGTAAATATGCAGGGAGAAGTCCCGAGGAACCGCCTCGTAGTTTCAAAAGCAAACATACAGTTCAAACCGATAAATATAACGGTTAACATCAAGAATTCTACAGTTAAGACTGATAAAGATCAAGGAAAATCAGGAAATCAACTAGGCATGCTTCACAAAGTTTAAATAAGCAGTTAAATCACGTAGACATGTGATATTAGACTAAACAGGATAACTACACGGGTTGGTATAACACAATTAAGAATGAAAAGCAGATTACTATTTAGAAAAATGGTATAACCCAAATTAAAAGGAAAACAGGTGGCTACTCAGTAAAATCGGTTTTTACAACAAATAGCTCGTGTACGTACTCGTCATCTCGTGTGCACGGTGCTCATATATCACAACAATACCAAATCCTAAGGGGATTTCCCCCACACAAGGTTAGGCAAGCGACTTACCTCGAACCAAGCCCAATCAATCGGTAACAATGTCTTTCCATGAATATCCGACTCCGAATGGCCCAAATCTAGCCAAAATCAATTACATACCATAAATACAACTATAAGAAATTAATCTAATTAATAAAATTAAAGCTAAAGCAAGAAATTAGAAAATCGCCCCAAAAAGTCTCTCCGGGCCCACGTCTCAGAATCGGGTAAAAGTCACAAAATATGAACACCCATTCACTCATGAGTTCACTCGTACCAAAATTATCCAAATCCGATGTCAAAATCTCAATCAAAAACCAAAATCTTAGTTGAAGAACTTCTTCCCATTTTCCCCCAAAATATCAACCCAAATCCAAAATTAAATGATGAAATCAACCATAGATTAGTAGAATATAACCAGAAATGAGTTAAGAATCGTTACCCAAAAGTTTTCTCTGAAAATCCCTCAAATAATCGCCCAATCCGAGCTCTCAAAGTCCTAAAATCGAAATGGGAAATCAACCATCGAAATCCTATTTTCTGCCCAGCAAACTCACTTCTGCTAGCCTTCACCCGCACCTGCGGTACCACACCTGCAGGAAATCTATCGCAGGTGAGAAAATGACTTAAATGGCTGGGACCGCATCTGCGAGCTTTGGGCCGCACCTGCGATCCCTCTCCTGCGGTTTAACCTCTGCATCTGCGACCCTTGCCCAGGCCGCCCATATCGCTCATGCGACCATCACTTCGCATCTACGGATGCGCAGATGTGGCTCCCTTCTCGCACCTGTGCTCACAGACCTACTTGACCAAAAGCGCATCTGTGCTCTTCACTCCGCATGTGCGTGCCCGCACCTGCGGTCTCCCCACCGCAGGTGCGAAAATACCAAAAAACAGAAGTTTTAACCATTTGCCTAAGTCCAAATTCAATCCGTTAAGCATCCGAAACACACCTGAGGCCCCCGGGACCTCAACCCAATATGCAAACAAGTCCTAAAATACCATACAAACTTAGTCGAGCCCTCAAATCACATCAAACAATGGTAAAAACACGAATCACCCTCCAATTCAAACTTAATTAACTTGAAACTTTAAAATTTTACAATCGATGCCGAAACCTGCCAAACCACGTACGATTGACCTCAAATTTTGCACACAAGTCATAATTGACATTACGGACCTACTCCAACTTCCAGAATTAGAATCCGACCCCAATATCAAAAGGTCCACTGCCAGTCAAAATCTCCTAAAATTTGACTTTCTCCATATCAAGCCTAAATCTGCTACAGACCTCGAATTCATAGTCCGTACATGCTCCTAAGTCCAAAATCATCCAACGGAGCTAATGGAACCGATAGAACTCCATTCTGGAGTTGTCTTCACACAGTTCCAACTACGGTCAAAATCCTAAGACTTAAGATTCCGTTTAGGGATTAAGTGTCCCAAATCACTCCGAAACCACAACGACAACCTCCCGGTAAGTCACATAAGTAGAAAAAGGTGTGGGGAAAACAGTAAATAGGGGATCAGGTCTATTACTCTCAAAACGACCGGCCAGGTCATTATATAAAATAAACTAATATATATTATATCATCAATTCACTAATATTAACTCAAGCATCAAATATATGTACATGTATATAATTATTTACGTTACTATATTTATACAACTAATATTATTTAGAAATATTTAAGAAGTAAGGTGCTATGTGACTTGTCGGGGTAGTTGGATTGGTTCCGGAGATGTTTCGGAATGTGATGAGACACTTAGGGGTCGTTTGGTAGGATGCAATAGATAAAATAATGCATGCATTAGCTTTGTGTATTAATAATACCTTATTTGGTACACCTTTTGAACCTATGCATTAGTTATGCAAGCATTAGTTATATACCATATTTGGTATTATCCTATGCATAACTAATGCATAGAAAACTATGGTATTAAGGGGTCGTTTGGTAGAGTGTATAAGAATAATGTTAAATATGGTGTATTAGTAATGCTGGTATTAGTTATGCTTGCATTAGTTATGCTAGCATTAGTTATGCTTGCATTAGTTATGCTAGCATTAGTCATGCTTACATATTTCTTATCCATTGTTTGGTTTGATGTATTAAAGCATTGTACAATTTCTAAAAGAATTATTTGTTTACAAAAATACCCTCATAACCAGTCCATCACTTTATCCTTTTAAAAGATACATATGTTGAGGAATATTTTTATATGAAAAAGGTTTTAAAACATATTTGATTTGTCTATCTATATTGTAGTATAGAATTTAATATTTATTTATAAAAAAGAAAATATGCTAAGTATTTATTTATTTACTATGGATATAATTTTATTTCTCACTTTCTTGGATTATTTCAAACTTGCATTAATATAATGCATATTTTAATCAAGCATAAATTTTGAAGGACAATTTTGTCTTTAACTAAGCTAATGCATGCATTAAAACTCATTGCATTGTTAATACCATGATTTCTTATGCATTAGTTATGCATAGGATAATACTAAATAGGGTGAATAACTAATGCTTGCATAACTAATGCATAGGTTCAAAATATGTGCCAAACAAAGTATTAGTAATACACAAAGCTAATGCATACATTATGTTACCTAATGCATCCTTTCAAACGACCCCTAACAATGCAATAGGTTTTAATGCATGCATTAGCTTAGCTAAAGAAAAAATTGTCCTTCAAAATTTATGTTTGATTAAAGTATGTTATTACATTAATGCAAGTTTGAAATAATCCAAGAAAGTTAAAAATAAAATTATATCCCTAGTAAATAAATAAATACTTAGCATATTTTCTTTTTTATAAATAAATATCCAGTTCTATACTACAATATAGGTAGACAAATCAAATAATTTTTTTATACCTTTTTCATATAAAAACATTCCTCAACATATGTTACTTTTAAAAGGATAAAGTGAAGGACTGGTTATGAGGATATTTTTGTAAACAAATAATTCTTTTATAAATTGTGTAATGATTTAATATATCAAACCAAATAATGGATAAGACATATGTCAGCATAACTAATACCAACATAACTAATGCAAGCATAACTAATACCAGCATTACTAATACACCATATTCAACATTATTCATATGCACCATATCAAGCGACCCCTTAGCCTCAATGGTTGAAAGCTTAAGTTGAATAGGTTGACCAGATGTGAATTATGTGTAAATGGCTCCGGAACAGAGTTTTGAAGGTTCTGATAGCTCCGTTGGGTGATCTTAGTCTTTGGAGTATGTCCGGATAGTAATTTGGAGGTGCGTAGTTGAATTAGGCTTAAAATAGCGAAAGTTGGAAATTAAGAAATTTGACCGAGAGTTGACTTTGTGGTTAACGGGCTCGAATTTTGGTTCCGGGAGTTGGAGTAGGTCTTTTGTGTCATTTATGACTTGTGTACAAAATTTGAGGTCAATCGAACTTGATTTGATAGGTTTTGGCATCAGATGTCGAAGTTGGAAGTTCAAAGTTCATTAGGCTTGAATCGATATGGGATTCGTGGTTTTAGCATTGTTTGATGTGATTTGAGGCTTCAAGCGAGTTCGTATGATAATTTAGGACTTAGGGGTATGTGTTTTTGGGGTCCCGAGGGCCTCGGGTGGATTCTGGATGGTTAACGGAAGAAAATTTGGACTTGAAGCATTACTGGAAATTCTGCCTTCTGGTGTGATCGCATCTGCGAGGGGATTGGCAGCGGGTGCGATGCCGCAGGTGTAGCTGGAGAGGCGCAGAAGCGAGGTTGGCTTGATCTAGGGAGTTCCGTAGGATCGAAGTGAATTTCCGCACTTGCGAGTGCGCAGACGCGGAGGAAGCTTCGCATAAGCAAAAGAGGGCCTGGTGAGGCAGGTCCGCAGGAGCGGAGCAATTCTCGCAGAAGCGAGGCCGCATGTGCGGATTAGTGGCCGCAGGTGCAAACGGCTAGTGTGCAGTGTAGCTCTGCAGATGCAGAGCTTGGACCGCAAAAGAGGAATCGCAGGTGTGGTTAAATGATCCGCATAAGCGAATGCAGCTGGGCAGAATGCTAAATTAGAAGGTTTCATGATTTTTCTCATTTTGGACTTTGCAAGCTCGGGCTTAGGCGATTTTTGCCAAAGGGATTATTGAGGTAAGTCACCTATGGTCATTTTTATTCAATTATCTTGATACCCGTTGAATTCCCACCTAGTTTGTGTGTCTTTGAGGTATAATTTTGGGGGTTGAGGCTAGGGATTTGGAGAGTTTAATTTGGTGATTTGAGTGACGATTTGGTGTTGGATTTTGGTAAATTTGGTATGGTTGGTCTCGTAGTTGAATGAGCTTCCGGATTTTGTAACTTTTGTTTGATTCCGAGACGTGGGCCCGGAGGGTGACTTTTGAGTTGACGTTTTGACTTTTGATTAAGAATTTAGCATTTCTCGTATGGAATTGATTCCTTTAGCTCGTGTTGATTGTATCAAGTTATTTGTGGCTAGATTCGAGGCATTTGGAGGCCGATTCATCAGGCAAGAGCTTATTGGTAGGGATTTGCACAGTTCGATGTAAGTAACACTTCTAAACTTTGTTCTGAGGGTATGAAACCCCTGAATTACGTGTTATATGATTGGTGTTGAGGTGACGCACATGCTAGGTGACATGCGTGTGGGCGTGCACTATAGGAATTATGACTTAGTCAATTCCATGGAACTATATAGTTGAATAACCTTGTCGTTACCCACATTTTCACCATGTGTTAGAGAAGTTGAGCTGCCAATCATGCTTAGGCCACGTGTTGGTACTGTTGGGACCCACAAAGGTCATGTTACATGTTGAATTATTTGCTTAATTTTCCATTTTGTACTCAGTCACAACTATTACTTGCATGTTATATCTCAGTCTTTGTTGTCCTTTATTGATACATTATATCATCATTGCTTGGGCTGATTATCATGATTCTTGTGAGCCCGAGAGACTGGAGAGATTGATGACTGAGTGAGGTCGAGGGCCTGATTGTGAGGATATTTGTGGGATCGCGCTACACGCCGCAACATGTTTATTGATTTATGCCAAGATTGGCTTATTATACCGCTTGGGCTGGAATTGCCCCTCCGGAGTCTTCACATCCACAGTGGACGCAGGTACCTATTGAGTGCGAGTGTCGAACAATTAGGAGGATTGAGTGGCTGTGAGGATGGAGTGGCTGTGAGGAATGAGTGACTGTTAGGATGAAGTGAATGGGAGGACTAAGTAACATATACTCTGAAAGTATGCATATGATTTCATTATTGTTTTTATACTTCAGTTGGCATATATAACTGTCATGTAGATAACGAGGTGTACCATACCTTGTCTCAATTGAACTTGACATGATTTACCTGTTTGGACTTTAACTGTTTAATTTGGAAGCATGCTTACATTTTTGTACTGTAATTTTGTAAATGAACTGTACTTGTGAAGCTCGTCACTGCTTTCAGCCCAAGAGTTAGACTTGTTACTTACTGAGTTGGTTGTACTCACGCTACAATCTGCATCTCGTGGGCAGATCCAGGGTGTTTGTGGTCATGGAGGTTGCTGATTCACAGAGTTCAGATATTCAGAGATCATCGAGGTAGCTATTTTGGCGTCTGCAGGCCTTGACTCTCATCCCCTATATTTCAGTTTATTTATTGAGTTCTACTTTCTAGACAGTGTACCAAACTATGTCATTATATAGATGCTCATGTACTCAGTGACACCCCGGTTTTGGGAAAAACTTATGTATTGAGTTATGATATTCTATCCCGTTTTATGAGATTTTTTTATTTATTCAAACTGTTTTACTATATTTCAAAGTTGAAAGTGTTGGAAATGTCTGAGTAGTCGGCTTGCCTAGTACCATGATAGGCGTCATCACGACAGGTTGGGTTTTGGGTCGTGACATAAACTTTCCTAGGAATAATCTTAATCGACTATTGTACAACCGAACATGATCTCCAAATTTAAAATCTTTATGGCAGATGAGCTTGTCGTGCCATTGTTTTGTCTTTTCCTTGTACAATTTAGTATTTTTGTGTGTTGTAAGTCTGAACTCTTCCAACTCATCAAGATGCAATAGACAATTTTTACCTGCATCTAGCAAGTTTAAATTCAACAATTTTATAGCCCATTATGCTTTATGTTCTATATCCACAGGTAAATGACAAGCTTTCCTAAAAACTAGTCTATAAGAAGATGTGCCTATGGGAGTTTTATAAGCAATTTTGTATGCCCATAAAGCAGCATCCAATTTTAAAGACCAATCTTTTCGAGGATGTAACGACCCGGCCTATCGTTTTGAGGGAATTAGCCACGAACCCCTATTTACTGTTCCCTATAATTTATTTTTGGGTTTTGTGACTTGCTGGGAGGATTTATTTTGATTTCGGAGTGAAATGGGACACAGTCCCTAAAATGGAGGTTTAAGTCATAAGAATTAACCGTAGTTCGAACTATATGAATATGACTCCAGAACGGAGTTTTAACGGTTCCTATAGCTTCGTAGGGTTATTTTGGTCTTAGGAGTGTGTTCGGATATTGAATTGCAGGTTTGTAGATCATTTTAGCGCTAATTGGCGAAAGTTAGATAAAGGATGATTTTTGAGAAGTTTGACCGGGAGTGGACTTTTTGATATTGAGGTCGGATTCTGATTCCAAAAGTTGGAGTAGGTCTGTAATATCAATTATGACTTGTGTGCAAAATTTGAGGTCAATCGGACTTGATTTGATAGGTTTCGGCGTCAGATGTAGAAGTTTGAAACCTTGAAGTTTATTAGGCTTGAATCGATGTGTAATTCATGTTTTTAGCGTTGTTTAATGTGATTTAAGGCTCGACTAAGTTCGTGTAATGTTTTAGGACTAGTTGGTATGTTTGGTTGAGGTCCCGGGGGCATCGGGTGAGTTTCGGATGGTTAACGGATCATTTTTGGACTTAGAAGATTTTCTGGTGCTGGGCTGGTTCTAGGGTAATCGCACCTGCGCAAGGTTGACCGTAGGTGCAAGAAATGGGGCGCAGGTGCAAAGCTAGGGGAATCGGCCAGTGGTCGCAAGTGCAATGTGAAGGCCGCAGAAGCGGAGTCGCTTCTGCGGGATCGATCGCAGAAGCGAGTGAGTGCTTGGGGAGGCTTCCGCATAAGCGAACGAGGGACCGCAGATGCGGAGATTTGCACGCAGTTGCGAAACCTGGGGATTTAAGTGAACTCCGCAGTTGCGGAAACTTCACCGCATAAGCGGAATTTGGTCCGAAAAATCGGAAAGCCTCGGCTGATTCTATAAATTCAAGGGCTCGAGATTTTTATCATTTGTTGGACATTTGAGCTCGGGTTTGGCGATTTTTGAGAGACTTTTCTAGGGATTTCTTGAGGTAAGTCCATTGTGCTTATTTTTGATCAATAATCTTGTTTTCACATTGATTTTCCCACCTAGATTATGTGTGTTTAAGGTGGAATGTGGGAGTTTGAGGCTAGGGATTTGGAGAGTGTAATTTGGGGATTTGAGTGGCGACTTGGTGTCGGATTTTGGTAATTTTGGTATGGGTGAACTCGTGGTTGAATGGGTGTTCGTATTTTGTGACTTTTATCCGATTCCGAGACGTGGGCCCGGGTCGACTTTTTGGGGCGATTTTTCGATTCCTTGCTAAAGTCGTAGATTTGTGATTTAAATTAGTTTCTTGTAATTATATTCATGTTATGAAATTGATTTTGGCTAGATTTAGGCCATTCGGAGATGGAAAATCGAGGGAAAGGCATCCTTACCCATTGATTGAGCGACATTTGAAATAAGTGACTTGTCTAACATTGTGTGGGGGGAAATTCTCTTAGGATTTGGTACTGTAGTAACAATNTGAGTTGGGTACTCGCATGGAGTTGAGTACAACATTTCACCCTCAGACAGATGGATAGTCCGAGCGCACTATTCAGATATTAGGGGATATGCTTCGTGCGTGTGTGGTTGATTTTGGGGGTGCTTGTGATCAGTTCTTACCACTTGCGGAGTTTGCCTACAACAACAATTATCAGTCGAGCATTCAGATGGCGCCGTATAAGGCTATGTATGGTAGACGGTGCCGGTCTCCAGTGGGTTGGTTCGAGCCGGGCGAGGCCAGGCTATTGGGTACAGACTTGGTTCAGGATGCCTTGGAGAAGGTTAAATTGATTCAGGATCGACTTCGTACAGCCCAGTCCAGGCAGAAGAGTTATGTGGATCGGAAGGTTCGCGACGTTGCATTCATGGTTGGGGAGCGGATTTTGCTCTGGGTTTTGCCCATGAAGGGTGTTATGAGATTTGTAAAGAAGGGCAAGTTGAGACCTAGGTATACCGGGCCTTTTGAGATTCTTGAGAGGGTTAGAGAAGTGGCTTACAGACTTGCACTGCCACCTAGTCTCTCCGCAATTCATACAGTGTTCCACATTTCCATGCTCCAGAAGTATCACGACGATCCGTCTTATGTATTAGACTTCAGCTCAATCCAGTTAGACAATGATCTATCGTATGTTGAGGAGTCAGTGGCCATTTTAGACAGGCAGGTTCGAAAGTTGAGGTCAAAGAACATTGCTTCAGAGTTCAGTGGAGGGGGTCATCCGGTCGAGGAGGCGACTTGGAAGACCGAGCATGATATACGCAGCAGTTATCCTCATCTTTTCAACACTTCAGGTATGTCTCTATACTTGTTCGAGGACGAACATATAAGAGAGGGAGGATGTAACGACCCAGCCGGTGTTTTTGAGGAAATTAGCCCCGAACCCCTATTTATTGTTCCCTCTAATTTATTTTTGGGTTTTGTGACTTGCCGGGAGAATTGTTTTTGGTTTCGAAGTGAAATGGGATACATAGTCCCTAAAATGGAGATTTAAGTCATAGGAATTGACCGTAGTTCGAACTGTGTGAAGACGACTGCGGAATAGAATTTTGACGGTTCCTATAGCTCTGTAGAGTGATTTTGGTCTTAGGAGCATGTTCGGATGTTGAATTGGAGGTCTGTAGGTCATTTTAGCGCCAATTGGCGAAAGTTGGAAAAAGGAAGATTTTTGAGAAGTTTGACTGGGAGTGAACTTTTTGATATCGAGGTCAGATTTTGATTTTGAAAGTTGGAGTAGGTCCGTAATTTCAATTATGACTTGTGTGTAAAATTTGAGGTCAATCAGACTTAATGTGATAGGTTTCGGTGTCGGATGTAGAAGTTTGAAACCTTGAAGTTCATTAGGCTTGAATCGATGTGTAATTCGTGTTTTTAGCTTTATTTGATGTGATTTAAGGGCTCGACTAAGTTTGTGTGATGTTTTAGGACTATTTGGTATATTTGGTTGAGGTCCCGGGGGCCTCGGGTGAGTTTCGGATAGTTAACGGATCATTTTTGGACTTAGAAGATTTTCTGGTGTTGGGCTAGTTCTAGTGTAATCGCATCGGCGCAAGGTTGACCGCAGGTGCGAGCAATGGGGTGCAGGTGCGAAGCTAGGGGAATTGGCCGGTGGTCACAGGTGTAGTGTGAAGGCCGCAGAAGCGGGTGAGTGCTTGGGGAGGATTCCGCAGAAGCGAACGAGGGACCGCAGATGCGGAGATTTGCGCGTAGGTGCGAAACCTGGGGATTTAAGTGAACTCCGCAGTTGCGGAGACTTCACCGTAGAAGCAGAATTTGGTCCGCAAAAGCGGAAAGCCTGGGCAGATTCTATAAATTCAAGGGCTCAGGATTTTTATCATTTGTTGGACATTTGAGCTCGGGTTTGGCGATTTTTGAGAGCATTTTTGAGGGATTTCTTGAGGTATGTCCTTTGTGCTTATTTTTTATCAATAATCTTATTTCCCCGTTGATTTTCCAACCTAGATTATGTGTGTTTAAGGTGGAATGTGGGAGTTTGAGGCTAGGGATTTGGAGAGTGTAATTTGTTGATTTGAGTAGCGACATGGTGTCGGATTTTGGTAATTTTGGTATGGGTGAACTCGTGGTTGAATAGATTTTCGTATTTTGTGACTTTTACCCGATTCCGATACATGGGCCCGGGTTGACTTTTTGGGGCGATTTTTTGATTCCTTGCTAAGGTCGTCGATTTGTGATTTAAATTAGTTTCTTGTAATTGTATTCATGCAATGAAATTGCTTTTGGCTAGATTTGGGCCATTCAGAGTCGGAAAATCGAGGGAAAGGCATTTTTACCGATTGATTGAGCGACATTTGAGGTAAGTGACTTGTCTAACATTGTGTGGGGGGAAATTCTCTTAGGATTTGGTACTGTAGTAACAATTTGTGATATGTGAGCGCCGTGTACGCGAGGTAACGAGTGCATACACGGGTTGATTATGGAAATTTTGGTTCTTGTTGATTTCTCATCTTTTAAAATACATTAAATGAGTTGTCTTCTTTTAAAATACATTAACTGAGTTGCCTTAGCATATGTAGTGATCAAGTTTAATCTAGCATCGCAATGTCTACGTGCCTTAACTCTTACTTGCAATTTGTAAAACATGCTTAGTTGAATTACCTCCTTTCCTTGATTTGAATTAAATCTTTAACTGCAATATTCTTGCTGAAAATTTGTGTTTTCCTTCGATTACCTGCTGCATATTTACTTTGGGACTATGAGGCGGTTCCTCGGGATATCCCCATGTACTGCATATTTACTTTGGGACTGCGAGGTGTTTACTCGGGAGATCCCCTTGTACTGCATATTTACTTTGGCACTACGAGGCGTTTACTTGGGAGATCCCCCTGTATTGCATATTTACTTTGGGACTACGAGGCAGTACCTTGGGAGATCCCCCTGTACTGCATCTTTACATTTGGGACTATGTGGCAGTACCTTTGGAGTGCCCCTGTTGTGTACCTCTATTTATTGTGCTGATATTTTCTGAAACTTCTTATTGTTTAAATTCTCAGTTATTTCAAAATATTATTATATTTGCTACCTTACTTTTCTTTTAAACCAATAGGGCCCTGACCTGACCTCGTCACTACTCTATCGAGGTTAGGCTTAGCACTTACTGGATAACGTTGTGGTGTACTCATACTACACTCTGCACATCATTTGGTGCAGATCCATGTTCTTCCCACCAGACTAGATACCAGTGAGTTGGACCGTACGTGTAGACTTCAAGGTATATCTGCCAGCGTCCGCAGACCTCGGAGTCCCTCTTTATCCTTATTATGTTATTTCCCTGATTCTCCTTAGACTTGATGTATAGAGACACATAGTATTTCAATTAGAAGCTTGTGACTTGTTTCCACCGGGTTTTGGGAGTTGTAATTATTGAATGGCAGTTTTATATTTATATATCATGAGTTGAGATTGGAGTTCAATTCATTATTCATTGATTCCGCAAATTTGTAGGCTTACCTAGTCTTAGAGACTAGGTGCCATCACGACGTCCTATAGAGGGAACAATGGGGTCGTGACAAGTTGGTATCAGAGAACTAGGTTCATAGGTGTTATGAGTCACAAGCAAGTTTAATAGAGTCTCACGGATCGGTATGGAGACGTCTTTACTTATCTTTGGGAGGCTATGGAACTGTTAGGAAAAGTTTCACTTTCTTTGATTCCTTATCGTGCGAGATTTTGACTTCGGACTCTAAACTTCTGTCTTTATTTTCTTTTACAGGTGGTGAGGACACGTACAGCTGGATCGGACGATCAGACACCCACGCCACTTGCTAGAGCCGCGAGAGGCCAGGGCTGGGGCCGGGGCCGGGGTATAGGCTGAGGACGTCCACGTGGTGCATCCAGAGCACCCACACGAGCTACTACAGAGGAGCCACCAGTAGCTCCAGTTGGAGGATAGGCACCTGAGATGCCTGTTACTGCACCAGCTCTCCAGGAGACTCTAGCCCAGTTTCTGAGCATGTTCAGCGCCTTGGCTCAGGCAGGATTGATACCTCTTGCTCATACCACATCTCAGGCCGGGGGAGAAGCATAGACTCCTGTCGTCGGTACCCTAGAGCAGCAAGTTCAGGTAGACCAGGATCCAGAGATCATACCGATACAGCTAGTAGCTCCAGTTCAGCACGAGGTCATGGCAGCAGCTTCTGATACAGAGCGGCTCAGGCTCGAGAGGTACAAGGAGTACCACCCACCTACTTTCAGTGGCTTGGAATTAGAGGATGCCCAGGGTTTGCTTGAGGAGTGCCACTGTATCCTTCGTACTATGGGTATTGCGAAGACTAGTGGGGTTTCTTTCACTGTATTCCAGCTTAGAGGAGTGGCCTACCAGTGGTGGCGCGCATACGAGTTGGATAGTCCGGTTGAGGCAGCTTCACTCACCTGGACTCAGTTCTCAGATATGTTCCTGAGGGAATATGTTCCCCAAAGTCTCAGGGATGTTTGGCATGCAGAGTTTGATCATTTGCGCCAGGGTGCTATGACCGTGTCAGAATATGCGATCCGATTCAGTGATTTGGCCAGGCATGCACCAGCCATGGTCGCTACTGTTCAATAGCGAGTTCGTCGGTTCATTAAGGGGCTCAACCCAGTATCAGATTAAGCATGGCCCGTGAGTTGGAGATGGATATTACGTACCAGAAGGTAGTAGGGATTGTTAGGAGGTTGGAGGGTATACTGACTCGGGATAGAGAGGAGAGAGAGGCCAAAAGGTCTCGAGAGTCTGGCACTCACAGTGGTACTCGTGCCCCAGCTACAGCTTGTCAGGGAAGAGGTTATATGGGTCACCCAGTTCATTCAGCACTTCCAGCCGCCAGTGGTGCTCCGGCCACTACTAGGCCCCAGGATCCTTATTATGCACCGCCAGTGTCTGGTGTGCCTCTTGTACGAGGTGCTTCCATTGGTCAGTCCAGTCGATTAGGCCCGAGGAAGTCGCAACAGCCACGTCCTCCGATAGCTTGTTTTTAGTGTGGTGAGACTCGTCATTTGGTGAGGGATTGCCCCAGATTCAGGAGGGGTGCACCTCCATAGATTTTCCAGGCACCGCGTGCTCTACCGGGTCCTCAGGCTATGATTACAGCACCAGCTACCACCCCACTTACACATTCAGCTAAAGGTGGAGGTCGAACAGGTAGAGGTCGCCCTACAGAGGGAGGTCAGGCCAAGTATTATGCACGTCCTACTAGGACAGAGGTAGTTGCATCGGATTCTGTTATCACAGGTACTGTTTCGGTCTGTCACAGAGATGCATCAGTCTTATTTGATCCATGCTCCACTTATTCCTATGCGTCATCTTATTTTGCTTCATATTTGTGTGTATCCTGTGAATCTCTAAGTTTACCTATTTATGTATCTACACATGTGGGTGATTCCATTGGTGTTGACTATGTGTATCGGTCGTGTTTGATTGTTCTTAGTGGTTTTGAGACCAGAGCCGATTTATTATTGCTCAGTATGGTGGATTTCGATGTTATTTTTGGCATGGACTGGTTATTGCCCTATTAAGCTATCCTTGTTTGTCATTCCAAGACGGTGAGGTACTTTGGATCATGTTCCTAGCCAGGTTGTTTCATTTCTTAAAGCTCAGCGAATGGTTGAGAAGGGGTGTGATGCGTATCTAGCCTATGTGAGAAATGTTAGTGTTGATACTCCTACTGTCGAGTCAGTTCCGATAGTGAGGGATTTTGTAGACGTATTTAAAGCAGATCTTCCGGGCATGCCGCCCAATAGAGCTATTGACTTTGGCATTGATTTATTACCGGGCACTCACCCCATTTCTATTCCACCTTATCGTATGGCCTAGCAGAGTTGAAGGAGTTAAAGGAACAGTTGTAAGAGTTGCTCGATAAGGGCTTCATTTGGCCCAGTGTGTCACCATGCGGTGCTCCTGTCTTGTTTTTGAAGAAGAAGAAGGATGGTTCTATGCGAATGTGTATTGATTATCGCCAGTTGAACAAGGTTACAGTGAAGAACATGTATCCCTTGCCACGTATTGATGATTTATTTGATCAGCTTCAGGGTGTCAGAGTGTTCTCTAAGATCGACTTGTGTTCAGGCTATCATCAGTTGAAGATTCGGGAGCGAGATATCCAGAAGACTGCTTTCAGGATTCGGTATGGTCATTACTAGTTCCTTGTGATGTGTTTTGGGCTGACCAACGCCCCATCCGCATTCATGCACTCGATAAACAATGTATTTCAACCCTATCTTGACACCTTCATCATTGTGTTTATTAACGACATTCTAGTGTAATCTCGGAGTTGGGAGGATCATGAGCAGCACCTGAGGACTACGCTTCAGACCTTGAGGGAGAAGAAGTTGTATGCAGAATTTTTGAAGTTTGAGTTCTGGCTAGATTCAGTTTCATTTTTGGGTCATATAGTATAAAGTGAGGGGATCAAGGTAGATCCGAAGAAGATTGAAGCAGTGTAGAGTTGGCCCAGACCGTCCTCAGCTGAGGAGATCCGGAGATTTCTTGGCTTGGCGGGGTATTACCGTCGATTTGTAGAGAGTTTCTCATCTATTGCATCACCTATGACCAGATTGACCCAGAAGGGTGCTCCGTTTAGGTGGACCTAGGAGTGTGAGGAGAGCTTTCAAAAGCTCAAGACCACTTTGACTATAGCCCCAATATTAGTGTTGCCTGTCGGATCGGGGTCCTACACCGTGTATTGTGATGCATCGTGCATTGGTCTCGATGCGATGTTGATGCAGGACGGTAGGGTGATCGCCTACGCGTCTAGACAGTTGAAGGTGCATGAGAAGAACTTTCCTGTCCACGACCTCGAGTTAGCAGCTATTGTTCACGCCTTGAAGATCTTGCGGCACTATTTGTATGGTGTTCCTTGTGAGGTTTTCACTGATCACTGGAGTCTACAATATTTGTTTAAACAGAAGGATCTTAACTTGCGGCAGCGAAGATAGTTGAAGTTGCTTAAGGATTATGACATCACCATTCTCTAGGGGTGGGCATTCGATATTTCGGTTCGGTATTTAAGAATTTCGGTTCAGTATTTCGGTATTCGGTTTATCAATTGTGTATACCAAATACCGTACCAAATTATTTCGGTACGGTTTGGTATTATTTATTTTGGTTCGGTACGGTTTTGGTTTAATAATCGCTAAATAAGCAACACTAACGATTAAGGACTAAGGAGTGCAACAACCCTCTTTGACAATGCTAACAGTAAGCAGCTAAGCACCAAAGTGTAGCTAAGCACCAAAGTGCAGCTGACGCTTGACAGCCCTCTCCATGCACAATTCACTGAATTCACAATTCACAGTTCACTGATTTAGTGATTCAAAATGAATTCATAATTCAGTTTAAGATATAATGAGTGCAACATCACAATTCACAATTCGCAAGCCTAACAATAAGTGGAAGAATATAAAATCGGCTTGGATATACAGCAGGGAAGAAACATAAACTATCTTCATTCTTCACAATGCACATTCCACATTGCACAATTCACAATTCTGCCTAGCTCACACAGTGCAGCAGAATTAAACAAAAAACAGAGATCTTTGATGCCACACATTGACGATCGAGTTTGTTGTCAAGTGCAAAACCATAAACACAACATTTAGTGCTAGAACCATAAACACAATCAAGAAAAGTAAGCAACATCTGAGTCTCTGACTAGTTTAAGACACTACATGCATAAGCTCAGAGAACACAACAGTAGCAGCAAACTCTAACAGTAGCAGCAGAATTATACACAGTGCAACAAAAAACAGAGAGGGCATCCCTCAATTCAAGTTTACACTAATAGTCTCGAATCAACTTAGTCTTAATTTTTAAATACGGATTTCAGGAAGATGCTCAATTCTCTGTTATCTTCTTTCACCTCAAATTGTTCCCAAATATGAGAGCGTACTTTAGGAGCACGAGGCATGATTGCACTTGAACCTAAAAAAATAAGATAAATCTTAAGTTAGAATATGTTGGAAATGAAATGATAAAATTAGAACTTGTATTCAAGAAAAGGTTCTCCTGGAAAACAAAACCTAAAGAATGTTTTGGCAACAAGCTATAACTTGAACTGAGTCTATGCAATACATTCAAGAATCGATGAACTTCACGTTGAACTGCAAGGGCCTCTACTATGATCTTTATAGTTCTACAAAGTTTACACTAAACCATAGTGATTAGCAAACGGATCGTTACCCAATAATAAAAAATATATGATATATAGCACGAGAAAATGTTACAGCTAAAAGAATATAGGCATCCAAAATGATGACAAAAAATACAATAGTTATAGAACAAAACACCAGAATCCAATTTTACTTCTTTTAGAATGGCAACAGTGGAACAAAGTCCTTAAATTACTGATGAAAAAAATATTTCCGTGTGATATACCTTATTTAGAAGGGGATATAACTTATGACAACTAATCTTATCTTCTGTTGGTAACGGAGGAGATTAAGGTCACTACCGGAGATTAAGGTCACCGCCGGAGATTAAGGTCACCGCTGAAAATTTGTTAATAAAAACATGATACCTTATTACCTTTGAAGAAACTAAAGATACCTTTGAAGAAACTAGAAACATACCTTTAATTCTTTGAACTGTTGAAGTCACAACAGCCGATCTCATAGTATTCTCACAACAGCCGATCTCTTTGAAGTCACAGCAGCCGGTCTTCGTTCTGGCTGAAAACCTGAAACTATCGCCGTTTGCCCGTTTCTGACTTTCTGAAACGATCGCCCTTTCTAAATTCTAATTCCCTAAGCCTAATCCCTAATTGAATGAAAGACTAGAGAGTGGGCCTTATTGGGTTGGGCTGGGGCGCTGGGCATTAGATTAGATATACAACTTCGGATGGGCACTGGGCAGTATAGCTATAGGTCCAACTTAAAAGTCTTTAAAAATTTGATATTTTGGTATACCAAAATTTCAAGATTCTAATACCTAGAACCGTACCGTTATACCGAAATACCAAAAATGTAATACCAAATTAGACCGAAATACCAAAAGAACCAAAACCGAATTAATTCGGTCCGGTTCGAAATTTGGTTTTTTGGATTTTATGCCCACCCCTACCATTCTCTATCATCTCGGGAAGGCCAATGTATGGCTGATGTCTTGAGTCGCAAGGTAGAGAGTTTGGGTAGTTTAGCATATCTACTAGTAGCGGGTAGGCCTTTAGCCTTGGATATTCAGGCCTTGGCCAACCAGTTTGTCATATTGGATGTTTCCGAGCCGAGCAGAGTTTTGGCATGTGTGGTTTCTCAGTCTTCTCTTTATGATCGCATCAGGGAGCGTTAGTATGATAAGCCCCATCTGCTTGTCCTTAAGGACACGGTTCAGCACACTGATGCCAAGTAAATCACTATTGGAGATGACGGTGTATTACGGATGCAGGACAGGCTATGTATGCCTAATGTAGATGGTTTGCATGAGTTGATCCTCCAGGAGGCTCACAGTTCGCGGTATTCCATTCATCCAGGTGCCGCGAAGATGTATCAAGACTTAAGGCAGCACTATTTGTGGGGAGCGGATGAAGAAGGACATAGTGGAATATATAGCTCGTTGTCTAAATTGTCAGTAAGTGAATTATGAGCATCACCGACCGGGTGGATTGCTTCAGATGATGGAGATTTCAGAGTGGAAATGGGAGCGGATCACTATGGTTTTTGTTTTTGGGCTCCTACGGACTCAGAGTAAGTTTAATGCGGTTTGGGTGATTGTGGATAGATTGACCAAGTTAACTCATTTCATTCTTGTGGTTACTACTTACTTTTCGGAGCAGATGGCTCAGGTTTACATCCGCGAGATTGTCAGGCTTCATGGCATACCGGTATCTATCATCTCTGACCGGGGTACGCAGTTTACATCACGGTTCTGGAGAGCCGTACAATATGAGTTGGGTACTCGCATGGAGTTGAGTACAACATTTCACCCTCAGACAGATGGATAGTCCGAGCGCACTATTCAGATATTAGGGGATATGCTTCGTGCGTGTGTGGTTGATTTTGGGGGTGCTTGTGATCAGTTCTTACCACTTGCGGAGTTTGCCTACAACAACAATTATCAGTCGAGCATTCAGATGGCGCCGTATAAGGCTATGTATGGTAGACGGTGCCGGTCTCCAGTGGGTTGGTTCGAGCCGGGCGAGGCCAGGCTATTGGGTACAGACTTGGTTCAGGATGCCTTGGAGAAGGTTAAATTGATTCAGGATCGACTTCGTACAGCCCAGTCCAGGCAGAAGAGTTATGTGGATCGGAAGGTTCGCGACGTTGCATTCATGGTTGGGGAGCGGATTTTGCTCTGGGTTTTGCCCATGAAGGGTGTTATGAGATTTGTAAAGAAGGGCAAGTTGAGACCTAGGTATACCGGGCCTTTTGAGATTCTTGAGAGGGTTAGAGAAGTGGCTTACAGACTTGCACTGCCACCTAGTCTCTCCGCAATTCATACAGTGTTCCACATTTCCATGCTCCAGAAGTATCACGACGATCCGTCTTATGTATTAGACTTCAGCTCAATCCAGTTAGACAATGATCTATCGTATGTTGAGGAGTCAGTGGCCATTTTAGACAGGCAGGTTCGAAAGTTGAGGTCAAAGAACATTGCTTCAGAGTTCAGTGGAGGGGGTCATCCGGTCGAGGAGGCGACTTGGAAGACCGAGCATGATATACGCAGCAGTTATCCTCATCTTTTCAACACTTCAGGTATGTCTCTATACTTGTTCGAGGACGAACATATAAGAGAGGGAGGATGTAACGACCCAGCCGGTGTTTTTGAGGAAATTAGCCCCGAACCCCTATTTATTGTTCCCTCTAATTTATTTTTGGGTTTTGTGACTTGCCGGGAGAATTGTTTTTGGTTTCGAAGTGAAATGGGATACATAGTCCCTAAAATGGAGATTTAAGTCATAGGAATTGACCGTAGTTCGAACTGTGTGAAGACGACTGCGGAATAGAATTTTGACGGTTCCTATAGCTCTGTAGAGTGATTTTGGTCTTAGGAGCATGTTCGGATGTTGAATTGGAGGTCTGTAGGTCATTTTAGCGCCAATTGGCGAAAGTTGGAAAAAGGAAGATTTTTGAGAAGTTTGACTGGGAGTGAACTTTTTGATATCGAGGTCAGATTTTGATTTTGAAAGTTGGAGTAGGTCCGTAATTTCAATTATGACTTGTGTGTAAAATTTGAGGTCAATCAGACTTAATGTGATAGGTTTCGGTGTCGGATGTAGAAGTTTGAAACCTTGAAGTTCATTAGGCTTGAATCGATGTGTAATTCGTGTTTTTAGCTTTATTTGATGTGATTTAAGGGCTCGACTAAGTTTGTGTGATGTTTTAGGACTATTTGGTATATTTGGTTGAGGTCCCGGGGGCCTCGGGTGAGTTTCGGATAGTTAACGGATCATTTTTGGACTTAGAAGATTTTCTGGTGTTGGGCTAGTTCTAGTGTAATCGCATCGGCGCAAGGTTGACCGCAGGTGCGAGCAATGGGGTGCAGGTGCGAAGCTAGGGGAATTGGCCGGTGGTCACAGGTGTAGTGTGAAGGCCGCAGAAGCGGGTGAGTGCTTGGGGAGGATTCCGCAGAAGCGAACGAGGGACCGCAGATGCGGAGATTTGCGCGTAGGTGCGAAACCTGGGGATTTAAGTGAACTCCGCAGTTGCGGAGACTTCACCGTAGAAGCAGAATTTGGTCCGCAAAAGCGGAAAGCCTGGGCAGATTCTATAAATTCAAGGGCTCAGGATTTTTATCATTTGTTGGACATTTGAGCTCGGGTTTGGCGATTTTTGAGAGCATTTTTGAGGGATTTCTTGAGGTATGTCCTTTGTGCTTATTTTTTATCAATAATCTTATTTCCCCGTTGATTTTCCAACCTAGATTATGTGTGTTTAAGGTGGAATGTGGGAGTTTGAGGCTAGGGATTTGGAGAGTGTAATTTGTTGATTTGAGTAGCGACATGGTGTCGGATTTTGGTAATTTTGGTATGGGTGAACTCGTGGTTGAATAGATTTTCGTATTTTGTGACTTTTACCCGATTCCGATACATGGGCCCGGGTTGACTTTTTGGGGCGATTTTTTGATTCCTTGCTAAGGTCGTCGATTTGTGATTTAAATTAGTTTCTTGTAATTGTATTCATGCAATGAAATTGCTTTTGGCTAGATTTGGGCCATTCAGAGTCGGAAAATCGAGGGAAAGGCATTTTTACCGATTGATTGAGCGACATTTGAGGTAAGTGACTTGTCTAACATTGTGTGGGGGGAAATTCTCTTAGGATTTGGTACTGTAGTAACAATTTGTGATATGTGAGCGCCGTGTACGCGAGGTAACGAGTGCATACACGGGTTGATTATGGAAATTTTGGTTCTTGTTGATTTCTCATCTTTTAAAATACATTAAATGAGTTGTCTTCTTTTAAAATACATTAACTGAGTTGCCTTAGCATATGTAGTGATCAAGTTTAATCTAGCATTGCAATGTCTACGTGCCTTAACTCTTACTTGCAATTTGTAAAACATGCTTAGTTGAATTACCTCCTTTCCTTGATTTGAATTAAATCTTTAACTGCAATATTCTTGCTGAAAATTTGTGTTTTCCTTCGATTACCTGCTGCATATTTACTTTGGGACTATGAGGCGGTTCCTCGGGATATCCCCATGTACTGCATATTTACTTTGGGACTACGAGGTGTTTACTCGGGAGATCCCCCTATACTGCATATTTACTTTGGGACTATGAGGCCTTTACTCGGGAGATCCCCATGTACTGCATATTTATTTTGGGACTACGAGGCGGTTCCTCGGGAGATCCCCCTATACTGCATCTTTACATTTGGGACTACGAGGCGGTATCTCGAGAGTACCCCTGCTGTGTACCTCTATTTATTGTGCTGATATTTTCTGAAACTTCTTATTGTTTAAATTCTCAGTCATTTCAAAATATTATTATATTTTCTACCTTACTTTTCTTTTAAACCAGTAGGGCCCTGACCTGACCTCATCACTACTCTACCGAGGCTAGGCTTGGCATTTACTGGGTACCGTTGTGGCGTACTCATACTACACTCTGCACATCTTTTTGTGCAGATCCATGTTATTCCCACCAGACCAGATACCAGTGAGTTGGAGTGCACGTGGAGACTTCAAGGTATATCTGCCAGCGTCCGCAGANTCTCGAGAGTACCCCTGCTGTGTACCTCTATTTATTGTGCTGATATTTTCTGAAACTTCTTATTGTTTA